>JACEEZ010023117.1:0-58042 GCA_016584305.1 Chionoecetes opilio
GTTGCAAGGTTCAATGTTACACAAAGGGTGGAATATTGCCAGGCACGTGAAGATCCAACTTTTGAGGTGGTGTGTTTGTGTGGAACAAGGTGTTTGCGGGTAACCACGATGGTTCTGTGGCACGTGTGTACCGTGGCTGTGGCAGTGGTGGTGGTGGTGGTGGTGGTGGGCAGTGTGGTTACTGTGTGGTGGCAACCGTGCCCTTGTGTTCTGTGAGGAGTAATGCCCAGCAGTTGTTGGGTGGCCAGTGCAGGTGTGACTTTCATAAATAAGTTATTTGTTCAGTCTGGTTTGTGTGTATCTTTATTTGATCTCAGGGTTGGCAGTTTGTTTATCAGTTTAAGAGAGTGTGGTGGTGGTGTGGGTGTGGTGGATGGTGATGGTGGTTGATGGTGGTGGTGGTGGTGATGATGGTGGTGGTGGTGATGATGGTGATGGTGGTGATGGTGATGGTGGTGATGGTGATGGTGATAGTGATGATGGTGGTGGTGATGGTGGTGTTGATGGTGGTGATGATGGTGGTGGTGATGGTGGAGGTGGTGGTGGTGGTGATGATGGTGGTGATGGTGATAGTGATGATGGTGGTGGTGGCATTAATGGTGAAGGTGTTGATGTTTCATTGCAGCAAGACATCAATAAGAATAGCTGTTAATGTCTCCATGAAGAATATAACTCCTAACATGCGTAGGGAACTCCGTAGTGTAGGGGTAGCACGCTCGGTTCACAACCGAGAAGTCCTGGGTTCGATCCCCGGGCGGAGCGGAAACAGTTGGGCTGTTTCCTTAAAACCCGAGCCCCTGTCCACCCAGCAGTGAATGGGTACCGGGTGTTAGCCGGGGTTTGAGACCCGCCTCCCGGGTGGTGGCTTCGGCCAACACTATAAGCACTAGCAGACAGCTCTCTCCTCCTCCCAAGCTGTCTGGTTACAGTGGAGATCCATCTCAGCTGCGTCGTAACTGACGAAATTCTTCAAACAAAAAACAAAACGCAAGTACATATACATACATACAAACAATATAAAATGCCATTAATATAACATGAATCAATCAATAAATCCTAAAATGTGGGGTAATATTTGAGTGTATTTGATATATTGAGGAAAATGTAATGGAGTATCGGGCCCAACCCTGCGCTCCCTTTGTTACATCGAGGTTTGGGAAAACACGTGGTCCTCTCTGCATCATTTTATTTTTAAATTTTTAACCTGGGAAATTACCACCCCGGCGACGTCCCAGGGTGAAAAAAGGGGTGATGGGGGGGTGTGTTTTTGGTTTTGTGGGGGTGAATGTGGGGGCGGGGAAAAGGTTTAAAAAACGGGTTGAAATAAAGGGGGTTTTTTTGGGGGGTTTTTTTTATTAGGGGAAACGAGGAGGAAAAAACAACTGTTTTATGTTTTAGGGCGACAGGGAGTTTCGTGCACAGGTTGTTTCGAAAACCCATTTTTTTGTTAGGGGTTTCGTACACATTTTTTTTTAGTTTTTTTCGTACCCAGGTTTTTTTTATTTGTTTCGTAAAACTGATTTTGAGTTTTTTTCGTACTACCCGGGTGTCTTTTTTCGTAACTAGTAGCCCAAGTTCAACTCGGAGCTGAGTGTACTCACCACGGGTAGCCAGTCAAACGGTCCAGGGGTGAAAACGTCCAGGTTTCCAGAATGCCCTTTACCTCCACGGGTTATTTTTGGGTTTGGGTTTTTGGGTTTGGGGTTTAACCCCAACCCCTAACCATTCCTACCACGCAAAACTCCCACGTGTACGCCTTAACCCCCCTATTAGAGCTGCCGATCGTCTTATCACGCCTTTGGATCGGGGCCCCCCCGTAGCCGTTAGTCAACAAGAAAAAGGGGTTTAAGTTGGCTTTTTCCGAAATCTTTAAAACGCAGACACCCTAAACCCCCCTGCCGTACCTCTTGCCGGGGTAAATCTAAGTCAATAAAGGGTTTAGGTTTTATTTTACACCAAAACCGGGACTTTGCCTACAAATTTGGGGATTGTGGTTTCTGTTTACCTTATTGGTTTTTCCCCCCCTTCACTGGGGATATAAAAATTCAAAAAAGGCCTACCCCCCTGTGCGGCAGGTTTAATTAAAAATAAAAAAAATTACTGATCATATTTTAAAGTCCCCAAAAATGAATAGGAGCCATTTTCCAAACCAGAAAATCAAAGGTTTCGTTTTGGTGGGGGGCTACCAGCTAATGAAGAGTTACGCCCAAAGTGGAAACGGGGCCCGGGAAAAACCGTGCTGCCGGGACGCAAAATTTGAAACGACTTACTACTAAACAAAAATACAGCTTTTTTTTGGTACTAAATGCTTCTTCATGCTTTTTTTCATTAAATACTTCTGTTTTTTTCCCCAAATAAAGGGAATATTTTAAAATATTTTGGGGCCCTAGTTAGCCCGCCATTAAATTAGAGAGCGCGGCCCAGCGTAAACCCCGTCCGTACTTGTCCCGTTTAAACCTTATTATCAACAAAACTCACGCAAGCAGAAAAAGAGGTTCTTTTTATATCGCAACACTTGAAAACTTTTCCCATCAAGCCTATCACAACGAATTTTTACCCAAAATATCATTGAGCGCGCTTTTTAAAACAGAAACCAATAAAATTTACCCGCTGCAGTAAACCCCTTTAAATACCCGGAGAGACCGTATTTGTCCCAGCCCAGTAAAGGGGGAAAAAGGAAACTTTCCCTCTCTATGAACTTCCTTCGCAAATCATATTTAGGGAGAAAATGATATGGTTTTTTAGGGGGGCAAAGAGAAAAAGTGTTTACGTCCGCCCACCTCTTCTTCCTTTTGGGTGACCTGCATCCCCTTTTTCCCTTCCCCTTTGCCGGGGGAAAACCTTTTTAATAAAGGATTTGGCTTTATTTAGGAGGTTAAAGCGTGGGGTTATTTTAGATTAGTGATCAAAAGGTGGGGTTGGGTTTTGGGTGTAATTTTCATATCCTTTTACATTTCCTTCCTATTATAAAGGGTTTATATCTCAGAAAGTATGATTTCCGACGGAAGTCATAGAGAGAATGCTTTTGGAATTAAATAAGGTGAACAAAAACCCCCACTCCCAATTGGTAGGCAAATTCTGTCCTGGGGTAAACTTTTCCCAAAGGGAAATGGGAAAAACAAAATATATAAAACAATCCTCAATAGGCGACCCATGAGACAGAATTTTTTTTTTTTTTATTTTTTATTTATTACAGTTGTGCCCCGGGCTGTAAACCACTTTTTCAGGTGCTGGGGTTCCCCCCAGCCCCCCAGCTGGCTCCTTTTGTGGTGACTGGGGACCACTGTTGCAGGGGGCGAGGTCACAGTCCCAGCGGGCCCCTCTCGTGTCCGGGGACGGGCCCCCTTTGTTGGGGGTTTGTGGGGTTCCGGGCCCCAAACTGGCTCTCTGTGCCCCCTGACTGTAAACCACGGTTGCAGGCTGGGGTCACACCCCCCAGCTGGCTCCCCTTTTTCCCCTGACTGTGACCACTTTTGCAGGTGCTGGGTCCCCCCGTCCCAGCTGGCTCTCTGTGTCCTGACTGTCACCACTGTTGCGGGGGGGTTTGGGCCGGGGGGAGGTCACATTTACCCGCCGGGTTTTGTTTTTAATTGAACCCCAAAAAAGGGCCTCTCCCCGCCGGCACCCTAAAGTTTTCCGCAGGCCCGGCCCCCAAATGTGTGGGGCCGCGGTTTGCTGCGCTGGAGGCTTTTGGCAGGAAAACAGCGGGCAGCAGTTGCCTCAGCTTTTGGGGAGGCACAGGAGGGTTTGGCAAGAATCACCGGGAGGCGGGGCATCGGGCCCAAGAAGGGGGAGAGGCAGTTTTGTTCCCTCACAATGTAGTAAATCATTCAGATTAAGAGTCTGCTTGAGAGCCATTTCCTAACGCACATGGCGTCAAGGATTATGAAGTCTAGAGGGGGGGAAAAAAAATTTAATCATAAGGAAACCCCTCACCGACAAAACCCTGACCCCACAGGGGGCGCAAGGGGGCTCAAGGATTATAAAAGTCTGGAGTGGGGGAAAAAAATTTTGGGAAGTTAAGCCCTAGCCTCACCCAAACACCCTGATACACAGGGGGTGTTAACATTTTTTGAAGTCTAGAGTTTTTGGGAAAAGATTTATTTGGGAATCTCACCTCCCCCCAATCCCACCTTTGGACCACAGTGGTTTTTAAAAACCTAAAGGTCTGGAGTTTTTGGGAAAAAGGAATTTATTTGGAAAAATCTGACCTCCCCCGACACCCCCGGGCCCAACCATTTGGTTTTTAAGAATCCCCCAATTTGTCGGGAAAAGGGTGGGGAAAAAATTTACTCAGAATTTTTCCCCACCCCCCACACACCCGGGCGCACAGGGGGGTTTTTAAAAACCCTGAATGCCCGGGAGTGGGGGAAAAATTTTCCCTCAGAAGTTAACCCCCACCCGACACCCACCCTGACACACATTGGTGTTAAAAATCACCAATGCCCTGGAATGGGGGGGAAAGTTTTAAATCATAAGTCTAACCTCACCGGAACCACCCCCTGAACACACGGGGTTTTAAGAATCACCAATGTTTTGGAGTGTGGGAAAAGATTTCCCTTCACAAGCCCGGGCCTCACCCAACACCCCCTAAACACAAGTGGGGGTTCAAGAACACCAATGCCCTGGAGTGGGGGAAAAAAAATTTCCCTAAAAAAGTCTGCCCTCACCCGACACCCCCTTGAAAAAAAGTGGTTTGAGGGGGGTTCAAATGTGATTTTTGTAAAAAGGGGTTTTTTTAAAGGGCCCAAAAAAGGATATTGCCAAGCACATAAAGATCCCTTTTGAGGGGGGGTGTGTTGTGGGGAAACCAAATTTTGGTTTTTCCCCGGGTGGCTGTGGCAGTGTGTCCCGGGTGTGCAGGGGTTGGTGGGGGGGGGGGCACCCGGGCCCTTGGGTTCTGTGGGGGGGATTAACCCCCCAAAGCAGTTTTTGGGGGTGGCCATTTGGGGGGTGAAACTTTTAATAAAAAGTTTATTTTTTCAAGGGTGTGTTTGTGTGTATCTTTTTTTAAATCTCGGGGTTGGGCAGTTTGTTTACCAGTTTAAAGAAAAAGTGTGTTTTGTGATGGGGGTTTAATGATGGGGGGGGGGCTTTATAGGGTTTGAAGGTGTTGAGGGTTCATTGCGGGCAAACTTTTCAATAATAAGAACCCTTTATGTCTAAATAAATAAAATTTTAACCCCTTTAACATACAAGAAATTAAAAACCCCATGAAAGGGCCTTTCATATGTATATTTATGTTCGTTCTCCCCCCCTTTTGGGGCCCCAAAACGAAATTTTTCCATTGAAATTTGTGTACCATTAGACGTTTTTGTAGTGACTATAACCCAATGTTTTATACTATGACCTGTTTATATCCTTGTCCACTAACTCTTTTGGGAAAATTTCCCGGGGGGGCCTTTCGTTATTTTTTTTTGGCGACAACACCCCTTTTTATATCCCAAAGGGGAAAAAAATCTGGGCTTTAAAGGGGGTTAAAAAACCAAATAAGTTTACCAAAAGTGGACAAGGAACTAAGAGGTCAAAAGCTATAAAACATTGCTTATAGTCACAAAATCTTTCCAAAGTGGTACCCAAATTATAAGGGGAATTACTTTCTGGGCCCTAAAGGGGTTTTAAATTAATTTTCATTGAAATCAGCCTGTATGTAGGGTATTTTTTTGGGTTTGTTTTTTTTTTTGGGAAAAGTATTAGTAGTTAATTATTATTAAATTTATTTGCCATATGTTTTTGGGTTTTTGGGTTGTATTCGTTGTTGTTGTTGTTGTATGCCTTCTTTGTGAGGAGGGCAATTTTATTATTAAATTTTTTTTATTTGCACAGATGTTCCCGAGCAAGGGTTGAACAGTCACAGAATGGACGACAGTAGCCACCCCCACAACCCAAGATTTCCCCCATGACTACCATTGGGCAACAAAAGAAACTGGGAACCTTTCATACCAGGGGAAGGGTTTAAACCCAAATCTCTCTCTCTTCTTCCTTCCCCTCTCCTCTCTCTCTCTCTCTCTCCCCTCTCTCCCCCTCTCTCCCCTCTCTCTCTCTCCTCTTCCCCTTTTCCCCTCTCTCCCTTCCCCCCCCCCGTATTAGTAAGTATTTATATCGTGCGGTTTTTTTTCACAAAAAAACTACTAATTTAAAAGAAACTAGTAAGGTTTTTAAAAAAGGTATCTTGATTTAAAAATGCAATAAATCTAGTACCCGGTGATAAAACCCTATAGTCCGCCCGTCACTCGGGCCCCTGCACTAATTTTCGCCCAAAGGGGACAATATAATTTTCGAAATTTTTGCCCTCACTTTAAAACCTTGTCTGTGTCACTGAAGGGCATGTAGTGTGATTTTTCATAATATTAAAAATACTGTGCTGCCTTTTTCTTCTACCCACTACTATTTCAAAGTGCCACGGAAAACGGTACATAAAATAAAAATACTGTGCATGCCCCTGCCTATTCTACTACTACTCTACACCCCAATACAACCCACAACTAATACACTACTACTACGGGCTTTAAAACTACTACTACACTACCTTACTACTACTTCTTTCACTACTATTGCATTTTTCCCCCTGGAAGGGCAGGTACATAATTAAATACTGTTGGGGATGGGCCCTGCCTTTCTTTCTTTCTACTACTACTACTACTAACACTAAAAACTACAACTACAACTACTACTACCCCACTAAATACTAAAATACTTTTCCACTAAATTTCTTTTTACTACTAAATAACCCTTTAAATACTCTACTTAACCCATTGGAATTTTGCCACTGAAGACAGGTACATAATATAAAAAATACTGTGGGTGCCTATTCTACTCTAAACTACTACTACCCCTTACTACTACTTACAACAACTACCAAAATACTACAAAATAACTACTTACTACTACTTTCTATTTCATGTGCCCACTGAGACAGGTACAAAAAAACAGGGTACAAATATAAAACTACTGTGCATGGGCCCATTCTACTTAAAATATACTTTCTACTACTACTACACAACTTATACCCTACTACTACACTACTACTACTACTACTACTACTACTACTAATTTCATGTGCCAAATGAAGACAGGGACCCTAATATAAAATACTGTGGGAAAGCCTATTTTTATACTACTACTACTACTGCCCCACTACGACTACTACATTACTACTATTACTACTATAAAATTTTACTACTACTACTACTATACTAAAATTGTATGTGCCACTGAAGACAAAAGGGACACAATATAAACTACTGGGGCATGCCCCCCCCAGTGACACATCCCCAAACTTAAATGATGCTAAAATGCGTAATATATTGTGCCTGGGGGACTTTGTGCAGTGGCGAGTGGGCTGGGGAAATAGTGTTATGTCGGTAAGGTATTTAATGGTCTATAGATAGTACGAAGGGGGGAAAAAGGGAGTGGCTCTAACTATGTAACGGGCGAGGGTTGTTAAAGGGAGGGGGGAGGGAAGGAGAGTTTGTGTGGGTGAAGGAAAAGTGGAAGGGGGAACTGTCTCCCCTCTCTCTCTCTCTCTCTCTTTTCCTTTTTCTCTCCTCCCCCCTCTCTCTCTCTCTCTCTCAGGGGGGGTCAAAACAACACATTAAAAAAAAAACCAAAGTTTTTCCCCTTTTTCTCTCCACTAATGCTTTCATTTTTTGCTCCCACTCCCCTCCCTCTCTCTCTCTCTCTTCCCCCTTCCTCTCTCTCTCTCTCTCTCCCCCTCCTCCTCTCTCCCCTCTCTCTTCTTCTCTCTCTCTCTGTGGCAATTAAGTGTTAAAATATATTAAAAAGTGTTTTTTAATACTATGTTTTGTGTGTGTGGTGTATGGATGTGGGGTGGGTTATTCACCCATGGTCTTTCTCAAGGGGGACGTAAAACCCCCGCATTTGTCAGTGAATAAACCCCAGGAAACAGGGAGGATCGGCCGGGAACCACAAAATGCTAGTTTCAATCTTTGGTTTTTAATACTCTTTTTTTTGACTATAATTTATTTTTTATATCAAAAGGGCTTTTCCCGCCTTAAAAAATCCAAAATGATTTTCCAGGACTTTCTGATTTAAAAAGGACGTTTTTTTTGTTTACCCTTAAAACCCCTTTTAAGCCCCGAAGGGAATTCCCAAATTTTAATTTTGGGAAAAAAACCCCCGAACTAAATTTTCGTAATTTCCCATTGTTTAATTTTAGGACCCAGAACGTAATTACGTAATTCCCAATTTTAATTTTAGACCCCAAAAGTAATTTAAAGTAATTCCATTTTTAATTTGGACCCAGCCGTAAATTTCCCCTGGTAATTTGGGGCCCCGAAAAGTTAATTGCCATTGTTTAAATTTTAGGCCCAGAACCCTAATTTTTCCCTTGTAATTTTTAGGGCCCCCAAAAGTAAATTTCCCCTTGTAATTTTAGGGCCCCAAAAAGTAAAATTCCCATTGTAATTTGAGGCCCAGAACGTAATTCCCCATTGTAATTTGAGGCCCAAACGTTTAAATTTTTATTGAATTTTAGACCCAGAAAGTTTAAATTCCCCTTTTAATTTTAGGGGCCCCAAAAGTATTCCATTTTAATTTTTAGGGGCCCAGAAAGAATTCCCATTTTAAAATTTTTGACCCAAAAAAACGTAATTCCCCCTTGTAATTTTAGAACCCCCGAAAAGTAATTTTTCATTGTAATTTGAGGCCCAGGAATGAAAATTTCCCCTTGTAATTTTAGCCCCGAACGTAATTCCCCTTGGAAAATTTTAGACCAAACGTTTCCCATTGTAAATTTTAGGCCCAGAACGTAATTTTTTCCCCTTTTAATTTGAGACCCCGAACGTAATTCCCCCCCGTAATTTAGACCCAAAAAAACGTAAAATTTCCCATTGTAAATTTTAGAAACCAAAAATTAAAATTCCCCCTTTTAATTTTTTAAAACGCAAAAAAAATAATTCCCATTGTTTTTTTGAGACCCAGAAAAGTAATTCCCATTGTAAATTTTGGGCCCCGAACGTAAATTCCCCCCTTGGGAAATTTGGGGACCCCAAAAGTAATTCCCCTTTAATTTTTAGACCCCGAACGTAATTTCCCCTTGTAAATTTTAGACCCAGAAAAGTAATTCCCCCTTTTAATTTAGACCCAAAAGTAAATTTCCCCTTTAATTTGAGGCCCCAAAAGTTTCCCCTTGTAATTTGGGGAACCCCGAACGTAATTTTCCCCTTTTAATTTTTTAGACCAAAAAAGTAATTTTCCCCCTTTTAATTTCAGACCCAGAACCCTAAAATTTCCCCTTGTAATTTTAGACCCAGAACGTTAACCCCTTGTAATTTGAGGCCCAGGGAAAGTAATTTTCCCCTTGTAAAATTTTGGGCCCCAAAAGTAAATTCCCCCTTTTAATTTGAGGCCCAGAAAAGTAATTTCCCCTTGTAATTTTAGACCCGAAGTAATTCCCCTTGTAATTTTTTTTTGACCCAAATTAAATTTCCCTTGGAATTTTAGACCCGAACATAAATTTCCCCTTGTAATTTGAGGCCCCGAACGTAAATTTTTATTGTAATTTGGGGCTCAGAACGTAAATTTTCCCTTGTAAATTTTCGGGCCCAGAAAAGTAATTCCATTGTAATTTGAGACCCAGAATTAAATTTTCCCTTGTAATTTGAGGCCCAGAAAAGTAATTCCCATTTTTAATTTTTAGACCTAGAAAAGTAAATTTCCCCTTTTTAAAATTTTAGGCCCAAACGTAATTCCCTGGTAATTTGAGACCCAGAACGTAAATTCCCCTGGTTTAATTTTAGGAAACCCAAAAAGTAATTCCCCTGGGTAATTTTAGACCCCGAACGTAAATTTTTCCCTTGGAAAATTTTTGTACCATTAAAAAGCTTGGGGTTTGTGACTATAAAACAATGTTTTATACTATTACCCCCTTTTAGATCCTTGGGCCCTAAAATCATGTGGTAATTCAGTGACTTTTCGTTATTTTTTTGGCTGACAACCCGACCATTTTTATATAGCAAGAAAAAACTGGGGGTGAAGGGGTTTAAAATTACAAATACTACTACCCCCACCACCACTAAATACATACTACCACTACCACTACCAAATACTACTAAATACAATCCGGGCCGGTTTAAGGAGTTAAAAATTTCAATGTTTTTAATATTTTGTTCAAAAACAGTCCCTTCTAACATTTTCCCAACCCCCTAGGAAAAAATAGTGGGTGGGTAGTTGAAAGGGGGGGGGGGCTGGGTAGTTATTAAGGGGGGGGCCCCGAGGGGGGGGGACAGCTGGGTATGGGGGGGGCACTAAACACACTTTATAAGGGGCCCTTTGAAGTTACAAGAAGGGTATTAAACGACGTAAAAAAGCTTGTAGGGTATATTTTAAAAATCAGATTAGTGGTGGTCCTCTCTCTCCCCTCTTCTTCCCCCTCTCTCTCCCCTCTCTCTCTATAGGAAATAAGGGAAGGGTTTTTTGTGTTTCGAAGCAGTGTTACCGAGTTGACCCCGCTTGGAAATCTGGAAAAGACGCCAGGGCGAATGCGAGCCTCTAGGCGAGCAACGCCGTTGTTGGCCTTGGCCCCCTTTTTGGATAGAAAAGACACCCCCCCACCACCCCAAAAACCCCCACCACACCACCCCCACACCACACCCCCCACTACCACCACCCCCACCATCACCAACCCCCCACCCCAAATACCACCAAACCCCCCCCAACCCCACCACCACCCCCCACGCCACCAAACCCCCACACCACACCACCCCCCCCACCACCACAGCCCCCCCACCCCCCCCCCACCCCACACCACCCCACCCGGCCCCCCACCACAACCCACCACACCACACCACCACCACCACCCCCACCCCACACCCCCCACCAAAAAGCCACCCCCACCACACCACCCGTAGGTGGGGTTTTGGGGGGGGACACCTTTACTATTAGTGGAAAAATATTCATAAAAAATCCATTTTTTACCTGAGAGTGCACACAGTGCCCAAAACAAACTTCACAATATGGCCCACCTATGGTACCCTCATGAATACTTAACTCAGATAATAAGGGTCATTTAAGGTTTTTTATGAATTTTTGGCACCTCGTCCGGTGTCCCCCCCACGAGGGGGACACGGATCAGGTATGGGGGGCACCGTATGATATTTTAAAACTCATATTACATTCAAACATTATTGTGTTTTTTTTTGCCTGAAATCAACATATATGCTAAGCCTAGACACCCACCATTATATAGTGATGAAATGAAAGATAAGCTCATATAAAATAGCATTTATTAAAAGATAGGTCTAGGTATTTTTATGCTCACTATTCAGAAGTGCATCATGAAGGCATGCAGCGGGGGAAACACCTTCACCAGGTCAGCCTGCCTCTTGGTGATGCCCTTGGAGGTCACCAGGACACCCTTGCACTGTTCTGGATCAACAGAAGCTTCATCTAGGATGGTAGGGAAGGTGAACGTGTCTCGGTGTTAGCGGACTTCATCCGGAGGAAAGAAAGGTTTAATTTTCACATCCTCCACTGATGGCAACCACCTGAGCAACATAGCACACTAATGTGCCCACACCCCTTCCCTCCTCCAGCTTCAGCTGAACCAGAACAAAGTCCCCCACCTGTGATGTTTTCGCAGCAAAAGGGTATGATGCTGCAGTCCAGTTGCCCTCGTCGTCCACCTCATCCGAGTACTCGGAGGAGTCGTTCCAGCTGAAGTCGACATCATCAACCTCCTCCTCGTCAGTGGTGTCTTCCTCCGGGACAGGCACAGACTTCTTCCGCTGTGGACCCTTCTTCTTTCCCAATGTTTTCTTTTCAGCCGCTGCCTTCTTTTTGTCTTCCAGCTTCTGCCTCTTCTCTGCCTTCAACCTCAGGTCAGATATTGCCTCCTCATTCTCGGTTAAAATGCAGGCCCGCACCCTCTTCCGTCCCTTTCCATAAGGACGAGGATTAGCCTTAGGGAACGGCCTGACACACTCTGGGGTTAAGTCTGTCTGTTGAGAAGGGTGTCCTGGGGTGGGCAGGGTGCGTCGTGCTCGGGCCCGGGGTGGCAGGGTGCATCGTGCTGGGCCCGGGGTGGCAGGCTCTGTCGTGCTGGGGCTCGGGGTGGCAGGCTTTGTCGTGCTGGGGCCCGGGTGGCAGGGGGCGTCGTGCTGGGGCCCGGGTGGCAGCTCTGTCGTGCTGGGCCCGGGGTGGCAGGCTCTGTCGTGCTGGTGCTCGGGGTGGCAGGCTCTGTCGTGCTGGGGCCCGGGGTGGCAGGCACATCATCTAGCCTGGGAGACACAGCGGGAAGGGGTTATAGCTTCTGAGGTATGGCCTTCAGCCAGTCGCTCCTCTCCATCTGAACTTCCTCCATCAGAAGAAGTTGGAGTAACTTCCACTACAAATTCTGGTGGTGCCGTCGCTCGGTTACATGCGCTCCTACAAACACATCATCTGGGAAGAGTTTGCGATTGAGTGGCCATATACCAGTCGCCCGGAAACCACTGAGAATGTTGGAGGGGTAGTGGCTTTGGTCCATGCCTCAGAAGCAAACTCTGGCAACTTGTTGGACTGTTATGTGCTCGTTAGGGTGCATGAGCGCGTGGTCGTTCAGTAGGGCACGCAGGAATGTCTTAAAGGGACCAAAGACACTCACATCCAATGGCTGGAGCTTGTCTGTTGTATGCGGAGGCAAGGTAACAATCACGATACCATGCATTATCGCAAACTCAACAGGCTGAATGTTCATGTGACATTCAGCATTGTCCATGATCAGAAGAATCTTGTTCTCTACAGAAGAACAGATTCTCATGGAGATGCTGAAGTGTCTGCACGAAGCATTCACCATTCATCCAGCCACTAGGATGCAATATCCCTTTGGAACCAAAGATCGTGTTCCTCATGAAAGCGGGATTCCATCGGCATCTGGGAATTATAAAACACTGGAGGGATGGACTGCCCCACAGCATTTATAATGCCCACAAACGTCATGCTGTCACCGCGTTCACAGTTACCTGCGTGGCTACTGGCTGGCCTCTCGCACACACAACCTTGACTGGCTTCATAACAGTCGCAATGAACTCTCATCCAAATGTATATCCGGTCCGGCGTGAATGTGTACTTCTCCAAAGCTAATGTGTAAGCCTTAAAGAAGGTTTCCACATTGACTTTGTTGAAGGCAACAATCCTGGCAATGGACATGCCTTCCGGAGCCTTCAATACAAGGTTTGGATGACGGTTCATGAAGGCATAGTAACCAGTCCCTTGTCGCCATTTTCTCTTTCTCCCAGGCAGCAGGATGCTCTTGCTCCCACAAGCTATGGCATACTGGTACACCATCCTACGCACATCGTTTCATGGCAGGCCGTAGAACATCTTGGCTGCGTGGATGGTATAATCAGCAATGTATATTTCTTGTTGAGGCTGAAAACCCTATTGCTACGGAAGCAAACAGCCATATAGGTAACTCCATCCGACAGCTTCTTCGATAGATAGAAGGCGTCCTGTAACAAAAGAAATGAATTAGGACTTAAAAGGCCCTGCTGGCAACAAAAGTTGACAAAAAATAATAAATAGAGCGCTTGAAGGCATCCTTTAACAAAAGAAATTAATTAGGACTTAGAAGGCCCTTGCTGGCAATAAAAGCTAACAAAAAAATGAATAAATTTTAAAATCTATAAATCTAGAGACCCTTAAGCTATCCCTGAGGTCTTTTTGCATGACCTCATCCCAGGGAGACCAAAGAAGACGTGGGATGAGGTCATACAAAAAGACCTTGGGGAGATATGGAACTAAATAGAGCAACTTACAGCAAGAGTTGTTTTCTTGATGTTGAATCTGTCAGCGGCTTCTTTCAGGCTGCAGCTAGTGGCCACGCGGTGCTTAAAGGCAGCCTCCAGGTCAGTGCGGTCCATCTGCTTGTCGCTCTTCCTGACATATTTGCGAGGCATGATGGCGGTAGGTTAGGTTAGATCTGAAAAGAGTTAATGACATTAGACATCATGCATAGTTAGGTTAGGTTAGTTTAGGTTAGCTTAGCTTAGTATTTTTTACAGTGTAGAGGCGATTCTTGCATGGCCACCATATTATTTTGGGACTATGAGTCTGGCAATATATGTGGGGGATCACCGAACGTCATGTCCCCAAAATATGCAGTGTTAAATATTTTTTTTAACCATAAAAAATTAATTCTAGAATCATTCTAATAACATAAATCACTTATATAATAGTTAGTTCATGTGCTTATAGCATAATAACACTGATATAGCATCATAATTTAATACCAATCACCTTCAACTTTACACCAACAAAAAAACACTGTTCCATTTAATTTAAATGCACTAGTTCACCACCACCATTTAATATCATGCTAATATGCATAGTCAGTCACTTTTTCTTATGTTTTTCTAAGTATTTAAAAATATATAGATTTCCAAAATCGTAGTGATGCGGGGGATCACCGAACGTCATGCCCCGAAAATATGCAGTGTTAAATGGTTTTTTTAACCATAAAAAATTAATTCTAGAATCATTCTAATAACATAAATCACTTATATAATAGTTAGTTCATGTGCTTATAGCATAATAACACTGATATAGCATCATAATTTAATACCAATCACCTTCAACTTTATGCCACAAAAAAACACTGTTCCATTTAATTTAAATGCACTAGTTCACCACACCATTTAATATCATGCGAATATACATGTCAATCACTGTTTGTTATGTTTGTGTAGGTATTTCAAAGGATATAGCTTTTTCAAAATTTAACTGTACGTTGATCCCCCGCACTTCACCATACGTGATCCCCCGCGCCACCAATTTTTTGTAAATAATGCCACCGCGGCCTGTTCGAAAGCATGCACTACTTTTTCACTCAATAACATGTCAATACGGTTATACCTCGTATTGCAACTTACCTCAAAGAATCACGCCATCACAGCCGACATGAGACACTATATAAGAACGGCGAAAAGTAACAAGGAACATACGAAAAATAAATTTCTACCTGGTAAACACGGAAGTCGCTGACGTACTACCCGTTGCCTTCCAGTTTGATTTCACTGAGGGATGGCGCATGCACTTCCGTGGTGGCATGGTGGCATAGGCAAATTTGAATATTATTTTCGCGTTGACAGGACCTTCGTACTTTGATCCCCCCCGTTCGTGTGACCCCACGCCCACCCTACCCCACCCACCAGTACCACACCCCACCAGTACCTACCACCGGACCACCCACCCACCACCACCATCACCCACCACTACCCACAACCGACCACCCCAACACTAGCACCACTCAAGCTCACCTACGCACACACACCACCACCACCACCCACACCCTACCACACACCATCAACCACCCCACACTAGCCCACCACCCACACCACCACACAACACCACCACCACCTCACACTAGCACCACCACACGCCACCACCACCACTACCACCACACACCACCCCACACTATCCCCACCCTAGCACAGCCACCACCACCCCACACTAGCACCACCCACCACCACCATCAGCCACCAGCACACCACCACCACCACAGCCTCCACACACCATCACCATCACACCACCACCACCACCACCACCACCATCCACAGACGCCACCACCACACCACAGCCACCACCACCACCACACAACCACCCCCCACCACCACACACACAGACACCCTAAAACAAACACCACCACCACACACTAGCAACAAGCACCACCACCACCACCACCACCACCACCAACCACCACCCAACACTATCACCACCACCTCCTACCACCCCATCACATGTCACCATCCCACACCTCCAGACCACTCCCCCACACCACCACCACTCTCCCACACTAACACCATCCACCACCACACACAATCCACCTACCAAGACCACCTACCACCAAAGCCACCCACCACCACCACCACCCCCTCATCTCACCGGACAGCCTACCACTCACCACCACCACCACTAGCCACCACCACACGCCACAACCACCCACCACCAACACACACACGCACCACCACCCAACACCACGCCCCACCACCATACCACACACCCCAACACCACACACTCACCACCACCCATCAGCACACACCACCCCCACAGCCACCACCACCACCACACACCACACCACTCACACTACCACACATCCACCACTCACCACCACGCACCACAGCCACCAACCTACCACTCATCAACAGCCACCAACCACCACCATCACGCTCACCAAACCAACACCATCACAGCACCACCACTCACCACACACCACCACCGACCACCACATCATCCACCACCGCCCCACCACCCACCACACATCTCAACACCACCACTACCTCCCTACCACCACCCACCCCACCAACTCACCACCACCTCCAACCACCAACCTCCACAAACCACCAACCACCACACACCACCACCACAGACACGCCACCACCACCAACCCCCACACACACACCACGCCCACACTACCACCACCACCACCCCACACTACCTTTCCACCATCCACCACCACCAGCTCTACCCACCACCACATATCAACCACCACACATCGTCCACCACCACCACCACACACCACCATCACCACCACCACACACCACCACAACAGCCACCAACTACCACCCATCCACCACCTTACCAGTAACCGCTGATTCCAACTCATCGTCTGTTCAGAAAAAAAAAGTCGTTTTCGTGCAATTATATTTGTTGCTATTGAGTACAACAATAATTTAGGGAAGAAAACGTAAAACATTAGGCTGAAAACGTCTTAGTATCAGGATATAATTTTAATTACAATACATTCTACAGCTTTATATTACTCAACACAAAGTAACATGTCCAATCATGGCATAATAATAATTCAGTCATAAATTATCAGTACAAAAAATTTGATGCCTACAGAAATAGTCCGTCAATAATTATTAACATAGTAATAAATGAACAACAAAATAGATATACTTCGTATACAACTATATTCTCTCTCTCTCTCTCTCACACACACTTTCTCTGGCTCTCTTCTCTCTTCTCACAGCACACGTTCTCTGCCTCTCCAACACACACACTTTTCTCTGCTCTCCCAGATGAATGACAAATAAATATTACTGTATACAACTATATCCCCTCTCTCTCTTTTCCTCCACCTCTGGCTCTCTCTCTCTCTCTCTCTCTCTCACTTTCTCTGTCTCTCTCTTGTCCTCCTCTCTCACACTTTGTCTCTCTCACACTTTCTCTGTCTCTCTCTTGGCCTCTCTCTCTCTCTCTCAACACACTGTTCTCTGTCCTCTCTTGTCCTCCCTCTCTCTCACACAACACACTTTCTCTCCTCCCTCCTCTCTCTCCTCACACTTCTCCTGGTATCTCTCGCACACTTGCTGTCTCGTGTCCTTGTACTCTTCACATCTCAACTCCGCGCCTCTCCTATCTGGGCTCCGCTCTCTCTCTGCTCACTCTCCTTCTCTCCCCTGCTTCTCTCTCATACTGTCTACTATTTACTTAACTGTTCTAACAAGACCTATGTATCTTACAGTATGATTGACATCCTGTGGAGGAACAGACATAAGACTACAACAGCCCAGTCCTCACCACCACAGTGCTCACAATCCTACCCACCCACCACATCCTCAATGCCTCAACCTACACACAGAAGGAGTGAGCGGCGGTGAAGGTGGTTGCGCTCCTTATGCGCCGGCTCCCAACCGTCCCCTTGTACGCCGCCGCTGGCCGCTCAACTCGTCCCAATCGTGCACTGTGCAACCTCACCACCGCTGTGGCTAGTAGTGACGTTCCCCGCGGTCTTTAGTGGAGGGTCAAACAATGCATCACTGGACCTGTACAAGTTTGTGTGTGCCTCTGATGACCCTCTAGGTGTTTGCGGGTTCATTCACGAGCCAGGTGACAGTGAAGGAGGACTGGTGATGTTTTTGCTGTCCTACAACTTCCACCACTGTATTATGCTGCTCATTATTCTCTTTTCTAGAACATTGTTTACTAGTAATGCTATAGATGTCATTTTTTTAAGAGAGTTAGTCAGATATTTAACTTCAATGTTTTTCACTACATATATAAAAAAAAACTTCTTATGAACAAATATACTAGAGACCGCGCCGGAGATTAGCAAAAGGAAAATCCACAAGAAGAACTTTAAACGTCGCTTGTTCCGTTGTACTTTGTATGAGACGTATTATTGCCGTGTTAACAGTACATCTAGAGTGACAACCGTGTGTCCCCTTACAGTACATCCATGCCATCATTGTGGGGCGCCGTCGCGCCTTCCTGCCCACCCTACGACGCCCTCCCGGGTCACCAACGCATAACCGCGAGTCCCCATGCAGTGCTTGCCTTCCTCCCCAAGCTGTCCCCATGCTCAGGCTAGCCTTTCCCCACACCACACAGTCTTCTTATCCTCTACCATACCATCACCATGCAGGCTGCCTTCCCACACCAAGCAGGTGTCCCGCATGCAGGCTGCCTTTCTTTTCTCTCGCACACCAAGTAGTCTGTTAGTGCTTATGCAATTTTCGTTTTCCCCCGTCCCAGCGAAGAAGAAAGAAGACCAAAGCACGATCCCTCATAGCGTGCAAGCTGCCTTCCCAACACGATCCCAAAAACGTCTCAAGACAGATCCTCCCATCAGGCTGACGGCTGCCTTCCCGACACAAATGAAAAGCGGTTCAGCAACCAGCCACCATACAGCCAGATACAACAATAACGACTGGGAAGTGCAGTTCCACGTCTCATGCAAGAGGACGGAGAGGGATGGGGGTACGTAGAAAAGTGGTATAGCTGGGGGGCGCGGAGTGTGCCTCCGATAACGAGGCGCAGAGGAGGAGAGTGGAGTCGATGCGCGACAGAGCAGAAGGGGCAGGAGGAGGGTGTGCTGGCCATGTTACAGCACGAGCGAGAGAAATAAACAAGAGAGACGCGCTTCGACTACAGTTACTCCTACACGTGCAACTGGTTGCTTCTTGTGTGTTGGAAGTTGTGCTCTGTCTGTTATGTCGAGGTTGAATGATGAAAAGGTGGGGGGGAGGGTTGTGGATGCGGAAGTGGAAGAAAAGAGGGGATGGGTGAGGAAGGGGAGTGGGGAGGGGGGAAGACTGGTGTCTTTCCCGCAGGAAGCCATCCCCGTACAGCAGTGTTGTAGTAAAATGGATGCGTGGGGTGAGGGGAAGAAGATAGAAAAAATGGGACGATTTATAGAACAATTGAGTTTTTTCAAGTAATTCCTCTTTTTTTTGTCCCCCATCTTTACTCATTCTTCCAGTTTCGTTCCCCACCCCCCCTTCTTCCCCCTCCCTTTTTTCCGTTCCGCCCTTTTTTCCTTTTTCCTCTCTATTGTCTTTCCTTGTCCTTTACTTCTCTTCCCATCCCCCCCTTACCCCAAGACAGCTCTCGGTGACAAGAAGCATCAAACTTGGCCCGCAAGTCTCACGAGCCTTGTGGGCGCCTCACGGTAAAATGACTAGACCGCTTGGTGCGTCCCTCCCCACGCCCGGATTGTCTCTAAGGCATCGCCGGTACGATTGGTCTATCGATCTGACGACCAGTCCTGATCCGATCGGATTTCCTACCCACCCACTAACGATCCGACTGCACCTCAAGACCAGTTCAGGTGGTGAAGAAAAGGGTGGAGAGCGGTTCTCATGATGGTGCTCTATGCAACGAGGATCGATTACTTTTGATGGAATCTGATACCTACAACTCGGAGCGTAAACATCCGCGTGTCACCTAACGCTAATTTCACAGACAGGCAGTTTTGTCTTAAATATATTTGCGCCGGCAGCACACTTCTACATATCCATTTTTTTCTTTTTTTTTTTACTGTTTCAACTTATCACTCCACTCGCTCACTGTCGCTACCTTGATTGAGTTTTTCTACAATATTGACTTGCCCTGACGTCCCGACCTAGCGTCCTTGTACAGCCAAATGCTCGCCGTCTTCAAGACAAATGCCGCCCGTCGGAGTTCGAGCTAGAGGACCAACCAACTCCACTTGCCGCCCGTGTTTGCCGCCTTATCGAATGAATTTTCCCTTGTGTTCTTTTCCCCCTACCAAGAGATGTGTTTATCAACATATAGAACCAGATATACACTTTCATCTTCGAAACTGTTTGTACTATCAATATTATCAAATAAAGTAACTGTAAAACACACTAAAAAATGGCCATTAATGCCTGACTCTCAAGAAATATGCATGAACTTAATTTCTACCAACATCCAGCTCCCATTTGAATATTGTTTACTCACCAAAACTTTGTTAAATGACAATGTCATAGACAAGCGGAATTTCATTAGGCTTTTCCGATTGATATATCTTCGTTATCTGATAATGAATTAGAACCTTTATAAATTAACGTTAACTAAATAAATAACCTCATCAATCAGGAAAAATTACCCATTTCATGATGTTATTTATTTAGTTAAACGCTAATTTTGCATGGTTCCTAGATTTATTTACACAGATGCGAAAATATATCATGGGAACAAAAAAGCTAATGAAATTTCCGCTTGTATTTACTTGTGTCCATGTAAAAGTATTTTCGAGGCAAAATCTTTAATTGGAGCTGGAGTTGGTGAATATTAAGTTCATGCATATTTCTATGACGTGAGTCTCCATAATGGCCTTTCTTAGTGTGTTTTACCGGCTTTTTTATTTGATAATATTTAGAAACAAGCATTTTCCGAGATGACAGTATATCTTTTATCTGATAAACATATATTTGTAGGGGAACAAGTAACCATAAGCTGCAAATCACGGCGGTAAAAAAAAGTGGAGTTTGTTGATCCTCACAGCTCGCATTTTCCCGCGCCTGTCGCGCCACAACAAGGCGGTGATGTCACGTGCAAGACACCTATACTTCATATTTTGCATTTTTCTTTAAAATTTATCCATGTACTCTTTTGCCTTTTTATTTCCCACAAACATTCAGTTCTATATAATTGGATGAATTCCTGTCCAAAGTGCTTCTCATAAAGAAACATATTCATCTTGGTAGTCCTCTCGCGACGCTGTCGTGGCGAAACTGACGGCTGCCTCAGGATCATCACACTCACGGTGCGATCCGGTCTGAAACCGATGATCTGTCCATGATCTAAAACCAAACACTGCTTGTCGCGATCGCTCTGCTCCAGCTGTCAGTCGGTTCGGACAGAGCCAAAATCACCGAACCCCCTACTCACGATCCAATTTTGGTTGGATCCAACCAGGATCTGTCCGATGTCGGTACGACCAGATCGCACACGTGGACGCGGGGCCCCCTTTACAGATATCAACCCGATGGAAGGATTGGGTTTTCAGGTAGCGGGCCACTTGCCCAGATATAGCCCAAGATTGGCGCTGACGGACTAGGCAAGTAAATAGGCTCGATGCAGTCTCACGGTGCATTAGTGCGGCTGGTTTGTACCCGTAATCATCCCGCGCATTACACCGCGTGATTCTACGAAAGACACTTATTACCGGAGATCGAGTAGTCTCTTCAAGTCGCTATAGTGTCCTTGTCTTCACAACCATTGACGAGTAGACAGGATCACAAGCGCCCTTGACAAGACACGAGGAAGAGGAGTTTTATATGAGTTAATGAGATGTCGTGAACTATAAGTGCGCTTGTCTCTTCTCCCCTCCACACCTTCATCCCTCCGCCTCACACACACCCACACACACACCATCATGCCAGGTTGGCTAGCCGCCGGACAGTGTATGCCCCTGTGTCCATGTACAAGTGGTGTGGTCTTACTCGGCTAAATAACTCTGCCCACACAGTTACTTTGTCTTGTCATCTTCAATCAGTCCTGTCTACGGAGAGGCTGCCAGGCATTGCATTGCAGATTTTTGGCATTTTTTTTGCGTTTTTTTTGTACTTTTTTGGAATTTTTTGCCAAACTGTTACATTGTTGATTTTTTGTATTTTTTGCAACTTTTTTTGTATTTTTTGCAAGCTTCTTATTTATTTTTTTTTTGTACCTATTTGATTTTGCAAACTTTTTTGTATTTTTTGCAACTTTTTTTTCGCGATTTTTGCAACTTTTTTGGTTACTTCTTATTTTTGCAACTATTTTTGCTGGTTATTTTTTTTGCATTTTGTTTGTTTTTTTTGCTATTTTTTGGTGACATTTAACTAAACAACACACTTTTTGCCTGATATAGTATTATTATATGTAAATATTAGTGACTTACATTGTATTCACTAATATAGTATGATGATGATATAATATAGTTTGCATTAGTATAACATAAGTAGGTAGTGTTATAATGCTCACTGACTCTGTTTCTTGGCCTCTGTAAACTTTTTCCCTGATTCCAAAGTTTTGATATTTGTGATACCATGTATTTATGTTTAACTCCCTTCACTCACATTGGATACTAACGTCTATTTTTATTTAATATACGGTCAAAATGCAGTCAGAAGCCACGCCCCCTTCCTGCCCTTCTATGTACGGGGCAGCTGATTGGTGCCTTTCCTCGTATCATCACTACAATCACAATTCTTCACACTTAACAGCGCGTACCACTGCACCCGCACTCTTCACTCCAGAGGGTGTTTTTTGTTTTGGTCACCCTCTGTAGTGGATTTCTCTGTCCGTGGTCAGCCGCTGTTAAGTAGTGAGATATTGTGATTGGTAGTGGATGATCGAGGAATGCACCAATCAGCTGGCCCCGTAGCATAGCAGGCGACAGGGCAGGGGTGTTGGCTTCCGGACTGCATTTTTTGACCATAATAATACAAAGTGATCTATACATATATTATTACTTATAAATCAATTTATGAATTACCACTCGTGAGAAGTTAACTCATGGTTCTTGCTTCTATATATGTAGCTAATAAAATATATTGACCGTCCTAAGAAGTTTTTTTTTTTACTGAATACACATATTTATAATTAACCCCTTGAGCCCAGCAACGTACTAATTTTTCATTGTAATTTGTGTAACCATTTAGACGATTTTATGACTATAAGCAGATGTTTTATGCTATTACCCTGTTTGAGTATCCTTGTCCGACTACTCAATTGTGTAATAATTCAGTGACTTTTCGTTACTTTTATGGCTGACAACAGAACCCATTTTTTTTAGCCACAGGAAAGATCTCAAGGGTGTAACAAAATATCATGTTCAATATCTAGACTAGCTCTTTGAAACTGCGAATCCCCTTATGAACGCTATTGCATTCTAGTAACAACTGTACATACACTTAGAACAAAACACAGTGCTCCTCTCATCCTGTCACCTGGCTTGTGAACACTGACCGTGCAACACTTAGAGGTTCCATCAGAGGTCATCTTTGGGACATGTGCCTATGTTGCATTTTTGACGCCCTAAAGGCACGGTGGACCACTACAGTCCACGAACGGTGGTGATGGTGGACGGATCCCACTGTTGGCGGCGGTGAAGCGGCAGCGGCGGCCGTACAAGGGACTTGGTGTGAGCCGGCCCTAAGACACCACCTTCACCCGAGTCGACTCCTTCATTGCCACATACAAACTGTCATGCTTACAATATTGAATCGCCATAAATAAACATGAAATATTTCAGTGCTCATATATATATCCAAGTAGAATATCTCAAGTGGTATTTATTTCATCACAAAGAAATGATCCTGTAGTAGTAAGTGTGTATGTATATATATATCCAGGTGAGAATAATCTCAAGTGCGGATTTACATTTCTCCACTAAAGAAATGATCCGCGTGTAGTAGTAAGATATGTATACAATGGGTGGTGTGTCCAGTATAACCCCCACTAACGACTGGTGGTGAGAGTGGTGGTTGGTGGTGGTGGAGGAGAAGAGTGATGGTAGTGGTGGAGGCGGTGGTGGTAAGTGGAGGAGGTGGAGATGAAGGAAGAGAGCAAGAGGAGGAGGAATTTTATACAGAGTAAAAGTGCGGAGAGTAGAAATATCAAAAAAAATCAGTGAAGTCATGTATAAGTAGTAAGTAGTAATTTTGCCATCCACACATGTACAAGCTGTCCACCACCCATTGCCACCTCCTGCCACCACACATGTAACACTCTGTTCCACCTACCACCACCACCGCATGCCACACTCCTACCACCACACATGTAACACTCTGTCCACCACCACCACCACCCATTGCCACACTCCTACCACCACACATGTAACACTCTTTCCCACCGACCCATTGCCACACTCCTACAACCACAACTTCGTCCGAACAACACATGCAACCTCAAAAGTGGATTCTTCATGTGTTTGGCAATATCACCCTATTGTCACAATCATAGAACACTTCTTACAAACTCACACTTGAACTCCCTCAAACCACTGTGTCTCAGGCGTTTTCGGTGAGGATAGACTTCTGAGTAAATCTTTTCCCACACGCGCCCCCCAGACATTGTTGCATTCTTAACACCACTGTGTGTCAGGTGGTGTTTCGGTGAGGTTAGACTTGTGAGTAAATCTTTTCCCACCGTCCAACATTGGGTGATCTTGTCCACCACTGTGTCGTCATGGTGTTGTTGGGGTGAGAACAGACTTCTGAGTAAATCTTTTCCACAATCTACACATTCATGATTCTTAACACCAGTGTGTGCGCAGGGTGTGTCGGGTGAGGTCAAACTTCGAGTAAATCTTTGCCCACCTCCAGACATTGGTGATTCTTAACAACACTGTGTGTCGGGTGTGTTCTGGTGAGGTTAGACTTGGTAGTAATCTGTTTCCCACACTCCAGACATTGGTGATTCTTAACGAACACTGTGTGCCAGGGTGTGGTTGGGTGAGGTTAGACTTCCTTAGTAAAAATCTTTTTCCCACCCTCCAGGCATTGGTGATTCTTGTTCACCAACTTGTGTGTCATGTTTGGTGGGTGAGGTTAGACTTGTGAGTAATCTTTTCCCACACTCCAGACTTGGTGATTCTTGTCACCGACTGTGTGTACTCAGGTTGTAACAAGTGCTTCATGTGGAATCTTTCACTTGGCTGGCAATATCACCCTTTGTCTTGAAACACTGCACAAACATCACAATTTGAACTCCCTCAACCACTGTTGTCTAAATGTGGTGTGTGGTGAGTCAGACTTCTGAGTAAATCTTTTCCCCACACTCAAAAAAACAAAAAAAAACAACATTTGTTGATTGTAGTGCTTCTTAGTCCTACACTAGCATTCTTCACTCGTGCTGTCCAGGTCTTTGTGTTGTTAGTAGGTTGTTCGACTATATAACTACTCATTTTTCTCCACACACATTTATAATCATAAAAATGTTAAGAAAGTTCATGTCATAATATGTATGTACACGTACCAGTGTGTGTACGTGGAAGGGTTTTTTTGTACTAATGTCACTGTTTACCCCTAACCTGCTCCTGTGTGTGTGTGTGTGTTGTGTGTGTGTTGTTGTGTGTGTGTGGTAGTGTACGATCCTACGTAAAAATCTACACTATTCCAACATCACCACTAATGGAGTCCCTTTTTCCATTTGCACGCCGACTATGGCCTAAAACACGGAAATTTTAATGTGAACTTTTGGACTGTCCATCTAATTCTACTTATCACTGTACTCGGTATTCCTGATATTGTATTAAAAAATCCTTCACGAGCATAGATTATATATATATTGCATGTTTTTTTGTTCTTATATTTTATGTTCTATGTTTTTTTTTTGGGCCAAACTATACGTTGCCCCCCAGCGGAACGGCGCTGTGATTTAGTTGTGACCATGTGTGGTTAGTTCCATCGCCTAAAAACAATCCCATAGGACGTCGCTTGCTCATGTGTTCTACTCCCGCATTGCCTCTTCCTATCTATCTGGACCAAAGAGAACACAGACCTGTTTGTTATGTGCCAATCTGCTAAAACCCCGATTTAAACACCATAGAGTGTTCATATCTGTGTCCAAAGACAAGAAAAAAAGTAAAACAGTGTGGATGTCTACTGATAGGGCGGATTCCCCGGAAGAACCACATGTTACTCGTGTGTGTCTGTGTGTGACACTGCGTGTGTGTAGTCTCCATAGTACTAACGTACGGATTGGTGATTGTTTTTGTCTGTGTATGCAGTATGAAGTAACCAACGCCTACACACAACACATCACACCCAAATAACACAACACACGCAGCGTTAGTGTTATTTTTTTGTGACAATGCTTTGGGCACGGGAAGCAATCCCAAAGAACATAATAACATAAGAAAATAATGAAGCTACAAGAAGGCCGTGAGACCTACACGAGGTAGTTCCCTGTGAGTGATTGTGAAATTTCCCCTTCATCTAGGGCCCTTGGAGATTCATTATGTACTCTTGACGAACTCCATAGAAAAAACAGGTATAGAGTGAGAGCGCCTCCACCCACCCACCCACCACACACAAATCTGATCAAGAGCACTACATGCGCCTTCACACACACACATATCGTATTAGATGTGTGGTGTGTGTGTAATTTAACCTAGTTGTAAACATACAGGAAAAGGCTATGCTCGTATTGTCCCGTCCTCCTAATCTACATTATCCAGCTTGCCTTTAAGTCCTGAATAATTTCTTTTTTTTTTTTTGCTTTTTTTTTTTTTTTTGACTTTGTGTGTGTTTGCGTGGAAGGCGCAGCTAGTGGTGCTCATTGAGGATGTGTCGGCCTATTTATGTGTGTTGGTGGAAGGCGCTCTCATTCTACCTGTTCTTCTATGAATTCCGTCTATGATGTGTATGTGTGTGTGTTTGTGGAAGGCGCCTCATTCATAACTTGTTTCTTTTATGATTCGTCTATGGTGGTGTGTGTGTGTTGTGGAAGGCGCTCTCGATTCTACCTGTTCTATGATTTCGTCTATGATGTGTAACTGTGTGTGTATTGTGGCAGGCACTCTCATTCGACTTGTTTCCATTTTATGAATTGTCCTCTGCTGTTGTGGTGGTTTGTTGTGTGTGTGTGTTTGTTGAAGGCGCTCTCATATCTACTGTTCTTCTATGATCGCGTCTATGATTGTGTGTGTGTGCAAGTGAAGGCGCCTCTCATTCTACCTGATCTTCTATGAGTTCGTCTATTGTCCTAGCTGTTAGCTACTGTCATTGTATTTTCATTTGAGCTCTTTGTAAGGAGTTTGCGATGCTAAAGTCATCACTTGCCTGTTGTCATGGGTCACTTGTCCCTGTCTAATCACTTCTTACTTATAAACTACAACTTATATATTCACAAACAACAGATGAAAACCTACCACAAAACTTGAGGAGGATTATTAGTTGCCATCTTGCGGTATAGGGGTATGCAAGTTAATAATGTTCTGTGGAGACGGCCCGCTGCGGCCGCTTGAAACAACTCAGGGTTTGTGTTGACGTCACAACATTGCGCCGGTCGTTTTGTGGGCGCGACAATTTTCCTCCACTTGAAAATTGCTGTAATCATCAAAATACTGCTCACATGCGAAAATTCAAGCATCACTGCCCTACTATATGATTCTTGAAGTTTCCAATCTATCGTTACCGACTTCAAGTATCGTAAATGGGTATCCCATTAAGATCATCATCATGCATTATAAAAATATCATTATTATCATGACTAATTATTCTATATGTATCTTTATTATCATTACTAAATTATTCTTATGTATCATTATTATCATTACTAATTAATTCTTATGTATCATTATTAGCATGTACTAATTATTCCTTATGTAGTCATTATTCTCAAGTACTAATTATTCTTATGTTCAGTATTATCATTACTATTATTTCTTATGGTATCATTATTATCATTACTATTATTCTTATGTATTCTTATTATCTTGTATCACACACATACACACACACACACACAAGACACACACACACACACAGCAACACACGACACAAGGGTACTCCACCGTAGTGTATGGTTACACGCTCGCTCACAACCGAGAAGTCCCGGAGGTTCGATCCCCGGGGCGGAGCGAAGACAGACGGGCGGTCTTCTTAACAAACCCGAGCCCCCTGTCCACACCAGCAGTAAATGGGTCCCGGGTGTTAGCCTGGGGTTTGTGACCCGCCCTCCCGGGGTGGTGGCTGTCGGCCAACACTAGCCCTAAGGATGAATGATAAAAAATGTTGATATGGAAGACGGGCCTGTACGGGACTGTAAAAATAATATTAGATACATACAACTAGATGAATACAACACACACACACGACTAAACCCACCCAGGACCACACTTCTTACTTCAAACACTTAAATACTCACATTATACACATTCTGACTGACTGTTCACGCCCTTTCTCAGGGAACATCTGTGCAAATAATAATAATAATAAAAAGAATAATAAATAACTACTACTACTTACTGAACGTACTACTACTTCTTCACAACAACAACAACAACAAACAAAACAACATGCAATACATAAATACATACATGATGGACAATGAACCTTAATTTAACCCTTGAGGCCCATAAACGTAATTTCCTTGTTACTTTGGGTACCATTTAGACGATTGGTTTTAGTGACTATAAAGCCATGTTTTATAGCTATGACCAGTTTAAGTATCCTTGTCCACTAGGTAACTCATTTGGTATATTAACCCCCTTCACACGCCCAGATCTTTCCTTTGCTATGACAAAATGGTCAGTTTTAGCCATAAAATAACGAAAAGTAACTGAATTACCAATGAGTTAGTGGACAAGGATACCAAACAAGGTCATAGCTATTAAAACATTGCTTTATAGTCACTAAAAATTGTCTAATGGTACCCAATTACAATGGAAATTACGTTCTGGCCTCAAGGGGTTAATATACATATGAAGAGGCCGGTGCATTGTTTTACTACTTTATGTTAGGAGTTATATTCTTCATTGAGACATAAAGTGTTCTTATTAATTGATGTCTTGTTGCAATGAACCATCACACCTTCAACCATTATTAATGCCATCACACCCATCATCAACCACCAGCTACCATCAACTCATTCTTAACTGATAAACAAACTGCAACCCTGATATCAAATTAAGATACACACAAACCCAAGAACTTGAGCAAATAAAGACATTTATTGGAAGTCACACATGCACTCTGCCCACACCCTAACCCTGCTGTGGCCATTACTCCCTCGACAGAACACAAGTCCCCTGGCTGCCACCCACCATAACCACTGCCGACCACGACACCCTGCCACACAGGACACACTACCACAAGAACAAGACACAGGCTGCACACATGACAACACTGCCACACAGACACACAGCCACTGGTACAACCACAACTGGTCCACATGACAACACACCACCGGTCAAAAGTGGATCTTCATGTGTTTGGCAATATCACTCTTTGTCTTGTAAACACTTCCTACAAACTCACATTGAATTTCCCTCAAACCACTGTGTCATCAAGGCCGTGTTGGAAGGGTCAGACTTCTTAGTTAATCTTTGCCCACACTCCAACATTGGGTGATTCTTGACACCGCTGTGGTCAAGGTGTGTGTGGTGGTTAGACTTCTGAGTAATTCGTTGCCCACACTCCAGACATTGATACTTCTTAAACACCAACTGTGTATGCAGGTGTGTGTGGTGAGTCAGACTTTCTGAGTTAAATCTTCTCCCACACTGTCTACACCATTCATGATTTTTTAACACCACTGTGTGTCGGGTGTGTGTGGTGAGGACAGGGACCTGTGGAGTAATTTTTTCCCACCACTCTACAAACACATTCATGATATTTAACACCAAGAGAACAATGTGTGTCAGGGTGTGTTGGGGAGGTGAGACTTATCACTTAAAGTCTATTCCCACGACTCCAGACATTGGTGTTCTTGACACCACTGTGTGTCAGGGTGTGTTTGGGTGAGATGGGAGGACTTCTTATAAAACTTTTCCCACACTCCAGACATTGGTGATATCTGTCACCCACTGTGTGTAATTCAGGTTTTTGTACAAGTGCTTCATGTGATCTTGCACGTGGCTGGGCAATATCCCTCTTTTGTCCTTTGAAACCTTGCACAAACATCACATTTTGAACTCCCTCAAACCACTGTTTCTCAAGGCGTGTGTGGTGAGGTCATACCTTCTTTAGTAAATCTTTTTCGCACACTCCAGACATTGTTGATTGCTTGTAACACCACTGTGTGTCAGGGTGTTTTGGGTGCGGTCCAGACTTCTTATAAAATCTTTTTTTCTTCCCCACGCGATTCCAGACATTGAGATTATATTTTAAAACACCACTGTGTGTCAGGGTGTGTCGGGTGAGGTTAGACTTATCACATAAATCTTTTTCCCAACTCTACCATTCATGTTTTTTAACACCGAGCTGTGTTTCAAGGGAGTGTCGGGTGAGGTCAGACTTCGTAGTAAATCTTTTCCCAAACTCCAGATATTCATGATCCTTGACGACCACTGTGGTGTCAGGAAATGTCTCTCAAGCAGACTCTTGCATCTGAATGAATTTACTACATTGTGAGCACCAGAACTGCCTGCCTCGCCTTCTTGCCTGAGCTGCCTGCCTCCAGGTGATTTCTTGCCATCCCTCCGTGTGCCTCCCTCACAGCTGTCAGACTGCTGCTGCTAGCTCGCCGGCCACTAGTGGTGCTGTTGCCATTCTGCAACGGCCTCCACCGCAAGCAATAATACTCGCGGCAGCACACTGGTGGCCGGTCCTCAGAAATCTTTAGGGATGCCGGCGCGAGATGCCTAAAGTGGTATCACCGAGGCGTTTCGTCGGGGGGAGGGAGGACTGTTTCCGTCGAACCAAACAAGCATTTGGTTGGACCTGTTCGTCGAACCACTGACAAACCACTAGCAACGGTTGGGCCAAAACCGAAACTTCACACCAACAATAAACAAAACAAAGATGAAGCGTTACAGCGAGAGGCGCGGAGATTGTGTTAAGATTTTAACTTTCTTTTTTTTTTTTATGGCATATACATACGTAGCGACTGGTGATGAAAAGGGAGGAGGTGATTGTTAGAAGAGAACAGGCGACAGAAATAATACGCGTTCCTGGAGCTAAATGGGGTCTAGGGACGAGACTGCGCGCACGGGTTAGTTTAAGTCGGGTAGGTTAATAATTCCCGTCGTAGGGGGTCTAAGGGGACGGGAGCCCCTCCCTTAGAAGATTAGGTTAGGGTAATAATTTCATCCCGAGGGGCGTGGCAGAGCCCAAAATCGAGTGGCGGGCGGGCTAATCGCCGGCCACTGTTTACATGTGGCCCACCGAAACCTGTTGGCGGCGGCCCGGCCCAATTGCCCAATGGCCCAAAACCCACGCCCAATTGTGTAGCAATTTCTGTCCTAGTGGGTGAAATAATCCATATGTAGTCCGTGTCTCAGGACTCAGGACCGCGCAATCCTCGTCCATTTTACCGGATCTGGATATTTACAGGTGCCCCCGTACGTATTGTACTGTTAGCACTCTTCGCTCACAACCGAGACAGTCCCGGGTTCGATCCCCGTGCGGAGCGAAGAGAGACAGTCTGTCTTCTTAAAACCCGAGCCGCCTTTCCACCCAGCAGTGAATGGGGTACCGGGTTAGCCCGGGGTTTTTGACCCCCTTCCCGGGGGTGGTGGCTTCGCCAAGCACGAAGCCCGAGCGGTAGATCACTATGGCTCTGAGGAATTATGCCTCTAGACAACAACCAAACAAACACCACATTCTCTCCAAACTCTTTCCGTCTCAAACATCCGTCCCTTGTCTCACCAGTCATCCACGTCCCAGCAAGCATAACAGCCATTCTCTTCCTGTCCCTGTAACCACTTCATTCATTTCACATCCCCATTTCAGTGAAAACCCACGACGCAATCATTTCCATTTTCTCCCCGTATACCTTCTCAGGGATCGTCATATTTTACTAGTAATCATTCTAACCGCAAACACATCCCAATTGCAGCTTCCATAAAAAATTTTCTGAAAAATCTATCACATGATATCAAATACATACTGATCTGTATTAATTTTCTGTCGTATTATATGATGGTTTTCATTTCAATGCTTTTAATAATTGCTAAACTATTTAATACTTTACGAAAAAGTATAGACGTATTTTTGACCCCAGAGTATGTTCGACGTAGTGCAACATTTTGTATAATTTCACAAAACCATTTCTCGAACGATGTTCGGTGAAATGACCCTCGGGAAGTTTCGACAAACATCCAACCAAATAGGCAATTTCGACGAACAGTCCCAAACCAATGGCAAGTATTCGACGAAACATTCCAACCAAAATGGGCAATTTCGACGAAACACGTCCGAAACGAAACTCACCGTGTGATACCGCTTAGTGTGCAGGGCAGAAAACCCCGCTGGGAACTTAAGTGACCTCACCAACCTGTAACAGTGGTCAAAATCACTAAACTTAAAAAGTTATTTGGCGCCAGAAACGGTTAGCAATTAATTTAAAACATCAACCTCACCAGTAAAAAGTTTCGGTAAATGTTTGACACTTAGGACCGAAATTGCCTCCAACAATTGGGAGTGTGGTTTCTGTTCACCTTATTGGATGCTAAGAAACATTCTCTCTATAACTTCCGTCGCAAATCACTACTTTCCGGGAGATATTAAGACGTTTTTTAATAGGAGGGGAGCGATAGAAAATATGAAAAATAAACTAACCTAAAACACCCCACCTTTAGATTCACTAACTACCTGATCCCACGCTTGTAAACCTCCTAACTAAACCAAATCTGGGTTATTATGGATCGAGGACATTCGCGGTCGTTTTTCAGAGACACAGGACTAAATTTTTTCTTGGCCTACAATAGGTTCTTTTTCTAATGGAGATAGTTTATTTTTCCGAAAACCTATTACTATACACTCCTTCCTATTAAAAACGTCGTATACCTCTGAAATTAGTGATTTGTGGTATTATCATTATTATTATTATTACTACACTACTACTACTACCATTGCCGTAATAGACCAAGAACATTGAGCATCGATTTGCCATCTGGTGGGCCGTCTGGGACTACCCGCGCAGCTAGAATGTAGGGATCTCGGGGTGTCGGGCTCGAACTTATTTTCTATTAATTCCCTACCAACCAGCTACAATTAAGTGTTGTCATGGTCAACAAATAGGCTTGATCAAAATGGAAATATACGAGTTTTACATTATTCATTGATGGCGTTATAATGAGGATTGTTGGCAAAATAGAAGCAATTCGATCAGAGGTGTCCTACAGCATTCTACTAAATCTGTAAAGGGCAATCTTCAATGCGGGTGCATAGGGTTAATATTACCTTCTCTTTGCATATCTCTTTCCGATGGCAACCCGCCTTGAGCATTCCTTTGTAGTATTATAGTAGACTGTTGTAGGACACCTGTGATCGAATGCTTCTATTTTGCCACATCCTCATTATAACGCCATGACTAATTGTAAAACTCGTATATTTCCATTTTTGCATCAAGCCTATGTGTGACCATGACAACATTAGCTAATTGTAGCTGGTCTGGTAGGGAATAATAGAACTATGTCGAGCCCGACAACCCCGGAGACCTTGCCTACATTCCGAGCTGCACTGGTAGTTCCCGACGGCCACCAGATGGCACTTCAAGCTCCCTGTTCTTGTCTATAAGAAACCACACCGTCTTTCCTCTCGTTCAACAATACTACCCATTATTTCTGCCTTTCTGGTCATTGTTCTCCGGGTTATGGTTCTGGTATACTCTTATTTACCTTCTCAGCCTTCCCCCATAGGGTCGATAATCCCGTCATTTTAAGGTTATTAATGGACAAAACACTGATACAATACCAGCATAGGGCATCTCCGCGGATGTTCAACACTGTGTCCGTGACGTCCCATCAGGCGCCCGGAGGCCACAACACAGGCTGCAGCCCTGCCTTACACATTATAACACACTAAATAATAATGAACTACCATGGGACGGATAATGTACAATTATCATAAATACACCACGTAGGGTGGGGGGGGGGGGTGGGGCACACGAACTAAGGCTACAACGCGGAAATATTAATCAAATTTCGCGCCACCCGGGGGGGGGGGGGGGGGATGCCACCACGGATGCAGGTGCCGGATACCCGGACCCTCAGGTGGAAGCTACATGCGAGCAACAGTGTATACTTCAATACCTACGATGGTCGGGGGTGGGTTGGGGTCAACCGAACTGGGGGTATCACAGTCAAAAATTTTATAAAAAACCTTAAATGACACCCTTATTATTGAGTAAGTATTCCTGAGGTACCATAGGTTGGTGGGCCATATTGTGAAGTTTGTTAGGAGGGGGGAGGCAGACGAGGTGTGCAACTACTCTTCAGGTAAAAATGGGATTTTTTATAATATTTTTTTTCCCTAATAGTACGGTGTCCCCCCCAGCACCCACCCTACAACCTCAAAAAACCCAGTAAATAAACAAAGAAATAAGAAATTCAAGGCGTGAAAAAGAGACGAATTCACTGCGCCATGATTTACAACCACGTCCACATAAAATTCCTTCCTCCCTTTTTAACTAATAGCGTATTTTCTCGACGCCAAAAAAGCTCTGGCCCGGTTCTGGACTGGGCTATCCCCGGGCGTCACTGTTTTTGCGAGCAGTCCTGAACGTTTCAGCCCATCCAGGTCCGGTCCGACCCACATACCAGGACCGACGAACCTTGGACCAGTGTGGGGAGAAACTGCGCCTGCGCACTACAGTCCATCGGGGAAGGCGACCAGGAGCTTCTCGTACTGCCTGATAAGACATGAAACACCATGATGGACGACTCCATAAGACTAAAGTATCACAGGCGTGGTCTTGTAAAGTCTTCAGCACAGTTAAAAGGCGGACGAACAAAAAGGATATTGACAGATGGACGCTGCCGCCTCACAGTTCAGATTCAGTACCGCCCACTCGATCCCCGAGCCCATAGGAACGACGAATGGGGACGGGGCCAGTCTCGATGTACTTTCGCGACCATCAGTCCACCCTGACCCGGTCCGGACTGGACTGAACCAGGGCTGTGAAAACGTCACGAAAATGCCGCTATTACGCCTTTAAAAAAAATAGGGAATCATATGAGGTTACTCACTACGTGGAATGATGTAGCTTAAAAACAATTTGGTAACATAGTAACATATTCCTAGTTGAGTATGCAGTAAAAAAGTAGGATTGTGTGTTTCTGTTAGTTTAAACGTAACATTTTAAAGCAATGAGTCGGCCGGTTTTCTCCCTAAAGACACAGTGAAAATACACGGTAGCAAGAACGCACACATACGACAAAGAGTGTGTGAATAACTTGGCAAACACAGACAAACCCACATACCTTCAAGTACAAGGAAGACTATGACCGTGCGACAAATAGTAACAAAAACACAAGTCCAAGATTAAGATCTGAACAATGAAATCAACGCATTTGGGCCCTGGGTTAATGCCTAAAACGATGGCGGAATATCGCAAATATATTGAAAACAAACAGAAATCCTCCTAACAATGATGGTAAAATAAAATTATTGATATGTAAAAGCATAATATTCCGCGGAGTGGATTATGGTTGCGTGTGCGGTATCCAAAAAAATACGGTATTGCCGATACCAGTATTTCGTACCGGATACCAGGTGCACATCATTTCCCTAGGGTTGTGTGGCGGTATCGAACAAAATACCGTTTATTTGGGTCGATACCGTTATTTCGTATAACGGATACTTGTGCAAATTCCCTCGGTAACACCACACGCACACCTTCAACCAGTAATGGGATGCAGGCCGAGTTCGCACCGGTTTCGTAAGAACCTGTTCTTGAAATTTCCTTTTTAATGAACATAGGACCGGAGAACCGGTTTGTTTAGGCTTAAATCAGGGGTTCTCAATCTTTTTTCCCCATGACACCTTTTACTTATAACTTTATTTTGGTAGACACCCCTCAATGATCTGTTACTTGGGCTTTTGGATAGTCCAAAACACACTAAACCAGATGTGATTCGGGGATGGAGCCGAACAACGTGTTTTCAAGACCGACATTAGCTATCATTTCCCAAGTTATTTGGAGTTTATAAACTGAGTCTCCAGTGAGGAAGGGGAGAGGGAATGTGGCATCACTGGATTCGACGTTTTGTTTACATCTCCATTTTGGTAGGATTTTAGTTTTTTTTTGAGGCTTAGTTTTATTATTTTCTGTAGTCAAACGTCCTCACGACATAAGACTGGTGATCTTAATATGTCAGATCACTTTGATAACCGTTTGATTCTATAAATGAATGCCATATATAGGCATAGGGCCCGAAGACCACAAAATAAGCCCAATAGTTTCGATGCATTCTGATCAGCCTGTAGTTATTGACAGCATTGTAGTGCTGATGGGTGGGGTCAAATAGAATAAAAGTGGGAAGAGGCAAAGGCTTGACATGACGAAATGACTGTGGAAGTGAGGAACCTGTTGTTAGTGAGACCTTAATGAGGAGAACCTTTTCTTAAAATTTGAATCCCACACTGCCTTTCAACCCCCAATTTTTTTATTTTCTGCCTTCTTCAACTGTTTCTCCGGGTTTGTTTTATGTTTATGGTATACTCCTTATTTACCCTTCCTCGGCCTTCCCCCCTAGGGTCGATAATCCCGTTAATTTAAAAGGTAATCAAGAGACCTAGCCCTGTAGTGGTCTGGGATGTTTGTTAGTCCATTTTGTTGTGTTTTGAGAGCCATGATGAGCGCGCCAGAGGTACGATTGTTTACTTTTCATTTTTCATCTCCCGCCGCGCGGAGAGCACAGCTTGCTACCCGGCTCCTGCCCACCCAGCCACCCACGGCCGGAGATTTCCGTGGCGGATTAATTCGCCGTAGATACTCTGGGTGATTTAACCACTCATCGTATCATCATTTATACTTTTTTCTCATCTTCCACGTCTTTCTTAAGTATAATCTTTTGCGTCCCTTATTACCTAGTAATGTGAATATATATAAAGCACATCGATGGAGAGACGAAATTTCTTGTAAATGCAGAAGCGTAGCTTTGCTTGTTACGTTGCGCCGCCATGTATCATGACTGTTGGAAGATTGAATTTAATGCTAAAAAATCAACCAGGACAATTCACCGACAAAAAAGTTGTCGCGGCACGACAAAAAAGTTGCAAAATTATAAACCGTATATTACATGCAATCACAAACGCATAAAACAACGCTGAAACAGGAATATAGAATTCATACAGTCATGATATAACTACTGTGTATCATTTTCAGGGGCACATACAAATTGAGTGATGCTAAAATTTCGAAATATTTGGGGGCTGGCGACTATACTGTTATCTACGGTACATTTTTTCTTTTCTAATTTTTCCTTGTGTCCCTTAAAATATCCCGATTTTTTCTTCTCCTACTAGAGTTATTTCTGTCAATTCTTCCAAGCCATTCATCTGTTAATAATTGTCGGGACCGCCCCCGGGTGCCCCCCCCCCACGCCCACAAAACCCTCGCCACCATAGAAGAAGCTTGAGGGAAAAGGAACAACAGCGCCTCCCACCGATTTCCGGCCGCCCGGCATGACGCCGCCGACTATGAAGAGGACCCGTGGGTGCGTCAAAATCTCCCCTCTCATACTCCCATTTCCTAGGATACAGAAAAAAGGAACTGAGGTACCCCCCATTACCCGCCCTAACCCAGCCCCCAGGGACACCCCCCAAGACTTCACTCAAAAAGTGACGGCTCTAAGCAGGTTCTGAGCTCACCGCAACACCAAAAGGGAAACAGAGAAACTTAACCCAGGAAGGCCAAAAAACGAACGAAGTTGAACTCACCCTCCACAACCCCGTTTGGGAAATGTCCCCCTTCAACTTTTGGTGTTCGTGATACTGAAAAAAGTTGCTGAAAGACAGGGCCGTCGTGAACCCCAAAACCCATAAGCTGGGGAGTACTAGGTTAAAATGGGAAAATATAATACTTTGTTAAGTGTTAACTAATAAAAACCGGACATACGTCTCCCTGACAAATTGCGTGGCTAACTTGAGGTTCTATTTGATTTAAAAAATAAACTACCCCCAAAACAAAGGAAAGTCCTAAGCACTAAAAGGAAATTTTATTGGTACCAAAAAATTTATGAAACATTTAGCTATTTATGCTTTATAAAAAAATAACAAACTACTATCTCAGTTTCAAACTCCCAAAGAAAAATTTGTCTGTCCCTAAATTACAAAACCCCCGGTACATGACACGCTACCAAAGTTTCACCTTTCCTCTTTTAAAACGAAACTACAACTTACGGGGCACAAAACCATATCTTGTTGTTAGGTTTTTCTCTCCCTTTGTTTTTTTCCAATTTTGGCAGTTGTCTTCCTCCTGGGTTTAAATTTTCAAAGACCCATCTTTTTGCTAACCTTTGTTTTTTTTTTTTTTTTTTTACGTTCTTTTTTGATGGGAAACCACAAATTGATGTAAATCATAGTTTTAGTACAGATAGTTGGGAGAGCTCCCGCTTTTTATCTTTTTTCTTCATGTGGCTGCGTGTCCGGGGTAAGGTGAGGTCAAGTAAAAGGGTATGAAATTGATCCTTCTCCGGTTCTTGGTGCCTCTCATGACCCTTTTTGCACGATACCATCATACGATCAAAAAGCTTTCTACTTTGTATTTGACCAGACGTTTTTCATTATTGACTCCAGTCAGACCATTTCCCCCCAACTCCTTTGTGCACAGGCTATTGTTTTTTTAAAGAAAAAAATTTTTGATTTAAAAAAATTAAATTCAAAACAGATTTTTGCTTTGATTTAGAACTATGCTTGTAAATGGGATATATATTCGTAATTTCGTGACATCCTAATCAATTGTAATTGACAATTTATGGAAAAAATAAAATATACACAGTACTTTTGCAGTTTTTCATATTGAGAACTTAAACTTAGGTCAACCCCATGGAACTCTATGGGCGGTTTAAAAAGGAAAGATAATACGAATATGCAAATTAGGTCAATTATGAAAATTGCTAAACAAATGCAATTAGCCCCGGCAGTTCTGACCCTTAGGATTGTACATTACTTTTTAAAGATAAACCTTACTTACCACGTTCCAGGTTCACTATAGGCATATGGGGACGGCTACCGTAGAAAGACTAAAAGTGTCAAGATCACTAGAAAATTTTTTTTACTTCCCCCAACTAGCTGCTCACCATATTGCAGGGTGCATTTTGTGTGGGATAAATTTTCCCATTCTAGAAAAGCTCAAGTTAATTATACCTTTTAAGTAGGCTATAAAAATCCCAGCATACCGATGACGACTTCAATAAAAATATTTCCTAAATAAGGGGGAAAGCAAATTTTAAAAAACAAATGAAATCATGAAAATTTAAACTTCATTCAGAAAGGGGAAAAAAAAAAAAACGGAAAGCCAAAACCCTCTCATGCCCTGCCCCCCATAGCTACATTACTAGGTACAGGAAGCCAAATTTAACAGCAAACTACGCCCCCTTTATTTAAAAACTATGGGATTCGTACAGAAAATTAAGTATCTCATCGAAAGCGCTTTTTTAAATTAAATTACTGTTAACGAGACGCAAAAGACAGTAAAGGGAGAAATAATGTTAAATAATGAGAAAAAAATGATGTCGCATTGGTAGATACCCGAGCTGCTCTTGATTGGGGAAAAGGGCAGGCTGCTTCCTGACGGGAAAAAAATCTTCGCTACATGGTGGATGCTTACACCGATATTGTGGGGGACAGGCTGCCCCCTGACGAAGAACAACAGGCAGTTGAAGGGCCGCTGCCTCAGCTGGTCTCGCTTCCACGTGACTGGGTGTGTCGGGCGGCCCCCTAGGGACAAATAACATGCTGCCGTTCATGTTGAGATACCGCTCGCCCGGTGACAGAGGAGTGCAAGGCAAGGCCCCTGACAGAACGCCACCCCCCTGTAACTGAAACCGTAACAAGAAAAAGCTACGCTTTCCTTGATTTTCAAGAAGATTCGTTTTCATCGAGTGTGCTTATATATATTCCATTACTGGGTAATAAGACGCAAAAGTATACTTTAAAAAGACAGTGAAGAAGAGAAAAAAAATATAAATGATGAAAAATTTTTAAATCAACCCCGAGTATCCTCGGGGGAAATTAAAACCGCCACGGGAAAATTTTCCGCCCTGGGGGCGGCTGGGGAGCAAGGGAGCAGGGCCCTACTTTTTAGAGATTTTTGGATTTTCTAGGATTTTGTCCCCAACCCTGCTCCTAGTTCGAGGAAGTTAAGACGCGTCCTAAGACGGCGGTTTGGACAAGCGCTGAGCGCTAGATTTGCAAGAGTCCAAATTTGGGTTTCATGAAATTCACTACCCAAGAGTCATCAAAAGTTAAAAAAAAATCGAAAAACACAAGATAATGTTTCTATTAATTTTGAAAATACAACGAATGAATTCATCTATAAGGATAATTTTCCAGATATGCAACTTTCCTTCAAAAGACACAAACATTTAATGTTTCGCTCTATCGCGAGAAAAAAATTAAAATTTTTTTTAGGACAAACTTTTTAAACCCCGGGCCACTCTTTCAAACAAGGGAAAAAAATCCTATGTCCCGCGAGGGGAATTTTCCCTGCCGAATGAAACGGCGAAGAGCAAGGCGATCCTAAGGCCATCGCCAAACCCCATGATCGCCGCGCCGCCTTCCATGCGAGAGATAAAGTCAAGGACTACCCGGGTTTAATGGACGAGGGCTTCGTGGTCGTTTTCAAAGACACCGATATTTTTTTTTCCCGGCCTACAATAGGTGCTTTTTCTAATGGAATTTGGGGTTTTTAAATGGACGAGAGTTTCGGGTCGTTTTCAGAGACACCCACTATTTTTTTTTTGGCCTACAAAGGTCTTGTTTTTTTAATGAAGAGTTTTTTTTGGGGCATACCCTAAAAAAAAAAATTTTTTAAAAAAGTAAGCTACTTTTTGATTAAGGTTAGGTTAGGTTTCTTAAAAACCTATATGGGTTTGGGTTGGTTTCATTAAAACCCTTTCAGTTAGGTTTGGTTTCATTAAAAAATTATAAGGTTTTGGGGTTTAATTTCATTTTTTTCATTATTTTTTTTTTCTCAAAAAAAAACTATCCATTAGAGCAACACCTTTTGGGAAGAAAAAAAATTTGGGTCTCTGTAAACGACCGAAAAATCTCGTCCATTTTTACCGAAGATAGTTTTATTTGCGCAAAACCCACTTTAAAAAAAAAAAAAAAAACATCACCGAATTTTATGGTACCATTTCCATTTTAAAAAAACTATCTCCATCAGAAAAAAACACTAAAACTTGGGGGGGAAAGATTTGTCAGAGTCTTTTAGGTTTTAATGAAACCTATAAAGTTTGGTCAGAATACTTTGTGGTTTTAAATTTGGGGTAAATCTAAGAACAAAAGGGTCCCCCCCTTTTTTCTTTTTCTTCTTATAGCCAACAAATTGGGGACGGTGGGGAAAAACCCGGGTTTTTTGGGTGGGGGGGCACACACAAAGGGAAAAATGGGCCCCCCACAAAAAAAACCCCAAAATAGGGATATTCCCTAGTTTAGAACTTTATTGGGGAAAAATTACCCCGTTAAATCTATGTACTAGGGAAATTTCCCTATTTAGGAATTTTTGTGGGGGAAACCATATTTCCCTTATAGTGTGCTCCTTTTTGGGGGGGGCCACATATAAGGGAAATATTTCCCCGATAAAGTCCCCTGAAATAGGGAAATTTCCCCCAGTTTAAGGGTTTTTTTTTTGTGGGGGCCCTTTTCCTTATGTTGCCCCCCACCCAAAAAAAACCCCGGTTTTTACCCTGTCCCCCGCTTGTTGGGCCCTAAGAAGAAATAGGAGTGAGCCTTTTTTCTAAAGATGCAAACTCTACAGATAACCTAGCACCCCTTTCGGCCCCTTGTCTGTCACTACCTAACCTAACCTACCCAAACCCAACCGACCTGCCCTAACCTAACCGGCCGTGGGCCGGGTTTAAATAACCTAACCGGGCCGTTCACACGGACACTTTTTTCCCGGGATCTTTTTTGGATTTTTTCTACCAAAAGAGGCCCGTAATGGTGGCAAAAATATCCGCGTTCGTCACATGGGGTTTGGCTACGAGATCTTCTACTTCATCTTTTCCCGGGACCCCCAAACCCAAAAAAAATAACACTGGGCAAAAAAACGATATTTCGGCAAAAGGTTTTAAAACAATTCTAACTGAATTTGGGGTGTGATTACGAAATGAACTCAAATTTTTTTTTTTCAACAGGATTTTCCCCGATATACATTTTTCAATTTTTTATGAAAAAGACTCATCAGCCCCTAACGAATTTTTTAAGTAAAAAAACGTGTTTTTAGTAAACTTTTGATATTCTTAAACAAAAATTACAAAAATTCAAATCCTGTACTACAAGTAAACAAAAAATTTGTACAGAAATTTAAATAGAAAATTAAACAATACATATATATGTTGGGGCCCGATCAATGGCAAAATGCAGTTATGTGATTTTTTTTTTTTTGGCTGATTCTGATGTACGCTTTGGGTTTGTCTCTCATCAAGCTCCACAAAAAACCCAAAAAAAAAAAAAAAAAAAGTTCTGGCGGGGAATTTAAGAACAGTTTTAGACAATTTTGAGGGTGCTGAATTCAATCTTTTTATTTTTCTCTATCACATCCGTTTTTGCGCATATTTAATTTCCTTTTTCATGATTAAAAAAAAATTTTCCCTTCTATTAGTAGGTAGCAAAAGGGGGGGTTTATATGGTTTTTTTTTAATTCAGTCCCCCAAAAACGGGAGAATTCTCGTTTTTTTTTGAACGCAAAACTTTCCCCATTCTTTTGATACAAAAGTAAACAAACAATTTAAACGCACAGCAATCGTCCGCGGTAGTTTTTATTATTGAATTTTACATGAATTGAGTTTTTTTGTTTTTCTCCGTTTTTTTCTTTTTTGGAAACTGCTAAGGGTAGGGGGTTGGGGGAGAAAATTCAGGAAAAACTCGGGTAGCTAAAAACTCTTTTTCTTTTATTTGTCCGCAGGGGGTTTTGCTGCTCTAAAAATGGCCTTACATCTCACAAAAAAAGTCTCAAAATCCAAATATATTTTGCTACATTTTGGGGAAGCTTTATTTGAAGACTCAGGGGCGAACTTTACTGACTTTTTTTTAAGAGCGTGTATTTTGCTATTTAAAAAAGTACCATTTGGGAGACCAAGAAAAGCTTGGCTCCTCACAAGTGGCAAAACCTGTGTTGAGACTTTGATATGGTCTAAAGGAAAAAAGGCTAATTTAAATTTTGGAGGCCTATGGTTGGGAGAACCGAAATCTTTAGAATGCTATTTCTCCTTGTAATGAAAAATTTTTTCAAAAAAAACAAAAAATATTTTGCTCCCCAAGTATCCCTTCAGCTTTTCACCATTACCCAAGTGAAAAAAATACCTTACCAATTTCTGAGCTTCAAAAAAAATGATGAAACAGATCCTGCTCCCTGCCCCCTATAGAAAAAACCTACGATTTTTTTCAGCCATTGATGAAATTGTGACAAACCAATTCTGTTTACTCATCTGCTTTGAATGATTTGGTTAGGGATCTTTTCTCCCAAAAAGTCTGCTGAACTGTTGTCTTCAAGACTGCAAGAGAATCAATGCTGAAACCCGGCACAGGTGTCTCTTTTTATCGAAAAGGGGGAAGGAAGCGTATATTTCCATTAGAGGGCCCTTTGTTATTGTACTGTGAAAGGGCTATTTCTTTTCAGGGGCGCTACATAGTTCAAGGGATTGGGGGCTTTTATTGACATTTTTCCAAAAAAGTTTGAATGTGTTTCTTTTTACAAAGGGAAAATAAGTATGGCTCGTACCAAAAGGTCTTCTGAAAACTTAAAAAAAAATATAAAAACCCAAAAGTTGCCTGAGGGGTTGAAATATCATTTCATGGGTTTTAAATTTTGTGTCGATTTGAAAAGGGTTTATTTTCTTTTAGGTCAGCAAAGGGTCCCAAAAAAACCCCCCTTTTTTCTGTGTTACGGGCAGTGAGCACAGCAGAGCATTGGGTAAAAAAAGAAGGGCCCCCGCGACAGAGTTTGGCATCTGGCGATAAGAATGTCATCAATGTCCCCTAGGGTAGGAAAAAGATTGTCTTTCCCCCCTTGCACAAAAAACTTGGTTTGTGAAGCAGTTCGTAAAACCCTTTTGACCCCCAGTGGAGAATGCTTCAGCTATATATGTTCAATTTTTTCCGGGTCTTAGTAAAGAAAAAAAAAGGCTGGAATTTTTGATGGCCTCAAATAAGAACCAAATGAGAGACCCAAAATTTTATCCACAATGAATGGACAAAAGAAAGAGTTGGAATGATTTTGAAATGGGTGAAGAATTTTTTGGGGAATAAGAAAGCAGAAAACTATAAGGGTTTTGGGAAAGAGCTACTTGAGCCTGCGGATCTTGATGTAAATGAGTATAAAGCCCCTATTTACCAGCCTTTGGACAAGTTTCCGAGAACCTTTGGGGATTGAGCGGGGAAAAAGGGGACGTTTTCATCAGGCATTAAAAAAAAGGGAAAGAACGGTATAAAAGGCGGTGGACCACTTGATGGGGGTTAATAACATTTGGTCGCTAAAATTAAATAGGGCCTGTGGCAAAGTAAGGATCGGCACTCTTAAAATATAAAAATGTCTTAAAGACAAAAGTAAATCTTTAGAGCCAAATTTTTTTGTCGCTTAGCGGGGAAACCTTTTTTTTTAAGTTTTTCCCAGGTTAATTTTGGTTCTTAAAACCAAAAGGGTTAGTTGGGTTTCTTTAAAAACCTATAAACCCTGACTTTTTCCCCGGCCAAATTTTAAGTGTTTTTTTCTGATGGGATACGGTTTTTTTCAGGGAAAACGGTCCAAAAAAAATTTTCGGGATTTTTTTTTTATTTTTTTACTTTTTTTTGCGCAAAAAAAAATATCTCCTTAAAAATGAACCTTTTGAAGACCAGGAAAAAATGGTGCCCTCTAAAAAACGACCGCAAGTTCATCGTCCATTTTTATAAAATTGCTGAGTTAGGTTCGTTTAGTTTAGGTTAGGTTAGATTTAGTTATGTTAACGTTGGTTTTATTTTTATGTTAAGCTTGGGGTGATTTGGATTAGTTTATTTGATTATATAGGAAAAAAAAATAATTTGGGTGCCGATTGTCCGGGGGGTTGCACCCCCAAACTCCTGCGAATATTTCCGTTTGTTTAGGTCCCCTCGGCCTGACATTCTAACCTTTTTCTAGTGTAGTTTTTCTTCACTGAGTTTTTTAACCCAATTTCCCAGGGCGCAATTAAATAAAAATGCATAACAATCTCCCTAGAATCTATTTTTTAAACCCCCAAAAATTTTAAGTTGGTTGAGGGGGGGTTTGGTATATTACGATGATATAAAAGAAAAAATAAAAAAATTATCAAGACTACGGCAGGGAAAGAGAAAAAATTTATATTTATATTCCCAGGGCTTAAAAAACACGACTTATTCAATTTTAAATTTTTTATTTATAGGGCCCTTTCCCAAAACGTTTTTTATTCTAAACTGATCCCATTTTTCATGGGTGGGGATGCACTTCATCGTATCCAACATGATTAAAGGCGGAGGAACATGACTCCTCAAGTGAACACACTCGTGATTTGTCTGCACTGATGCCGTTTTTTTTTCAGTTTTTGCTTTAATTTTAACCCCCCTATCTGCACATATAAACCCCTTCTCGGCCCAAAGCGGTATCGCTTGATTATTACCCGGGCCAGACCGGGAACAGGGACCCATGGGGGCTATATATGTGCCCCTTGGGCTCTCACACGTGGCCCTATATTTTGTCCACGCGCCCCGTGTGCCCGCTGGGGGGCCCCCTATGTGGGTCCCGGGTGGGCTTAACGGGGACCTATTGGGCCCCAGGGGGGCTTAGGAGCTTGTGGGCCCCGGGTGGGCTTAGGGAAACTAGGGTGGGGCCCGGGTGGGTTTAACATGGGACCTTTGGGCTTAGGGAAAATACGTGGGTCCCAGGGGGGCTTAGGGAACTATGTGGGTCCCAGTGGGTTTAGGGGAAACTATGGGGTCCCGGTGGGTTAACATGGGCCCTATGTGGGTTTAGGGGAACTATGTGGGTCCCAGGGGGGCCAAACGGGACCATGTGGGCTTAGGGGAAACTTGTGGCCCCAGGGGGGCTAGACAATTTTTTGATTTATATCCTACACAATACCCATATGAATCCAACCTATATCTCATTCTACCCCAAAAATTTTGGATTTTTGTTTTTAAAAATTTTTTTTTTTTTTTTTCTTCAATTTTTTTTTTTTTTAATTTTTTTCTCTTCAAAAAAAAAATCTTCTTCAACATTTTGGATTTCCTCTAAAAATTGTTAATTTTTTTTCCCCCAATTTTTTTTTTTTTTTTTATTGATTAAAATAAACCAAAAAAAAACCCAAAATTGAAAAAAAAAACCCAAAATTTTAAAAGAAAAACAAAAATTTTGAAAAAAAAACAACAATTTTGAAGAAAAAAAAAATTTAAAAAAAAAAAATTTTAGAAAAAAAAACCCAAAAATTTAAAGAAAAATCCAAAATTTTTGGTTAGACATGAGATAATGGGGTGGATTCATAGGGGTATTTGGGGTGGGCATGGCTTTATTAAGGGTGTTATTGCACATTTTGAGCTTATTTTGCGGGGGCAAATTTGGACTAATGTTAAATATGCTAAAAAAGGAAAACCTTACGATTTAAAAATGTGTAAGATTAAAATTTTTATTTTGTTATCACTCTTTACAAAGCCCTTTAACAAATTATAATATGATCATTCATTGGCAACGTTTGGGCCCTTCCCACCAGCAACCAATATTGGTGCATGTCTTATTGTGCAGCTTTATGGACCCCCATGTCTCATGGGGCCCCCCATCTCCAGGGGGCCCCAAAGATTTTGTAATCTTGGGCCAAATGCCATTGTTTTTTTGGAAGGGTGTGGGTATTTACGTAAATTTCTGTATACAATTATTTTTTATATGACTAGTCACATGTTGCATAATAATAAAACCCACTCTTTTTAAAGTTTTTTATCTTTTGTTTTGAATACAATATTAATATATAAAAAATTAAATATATAAAAATTATATAAAAAATAAAAATAAAAATGATATGTAAATAATATTAATAATAATTGCTAGCCTACTACCTAGAAAAATCAATAAACAATAAATCTTTGGGGGGAATACCCCGGGGGGGCGCTTTCCCTCGCCCCCCTAGCGCCCCCTCTGGGGGGCACAACGCGCGAGCCCCCATGCGGCCCCTTTTTCCCATCCCAAAGAAACTCTCAACGGGAAACATCAATTTGCCTCCACGACCCCTTGTGGGGGGGGCCCCCTCTTGGCCTCCTCTACGCTGGATTGTTTCTTACAGATAAAATTCCCTTTTTTTTTGTTTTTGGGGTAATTCTTCTTATCCCACAAATTTAAATGGTGAACCCCGATAATATAATTGAAAGGTATCTCGACCGTCTAACCTCAAAAGAATTTGGAAAATTGAGGTTAAACGATATATAAAAAAAGATGTAGTAAAACCTGATGGGGAAAACCCCGTTTTCGGGGGTACTGCCACAGCTCATCATATACCCAAGTTGGCGCTGACGGACTATGCAGATAATAGGCCTCGATTCGTCTCACGGGCAATCGCTGTTTTGAAACATTTTCCCCACGATATCCATGATTCGGGGAAGACACTAATTACCAATGGCCTGATGATAATGATAGATGATAAAAAGATGAAAAAAAATTCCCTGATTTTTTAAAAAATTTCTTGAAATTAAGTTTTTCCAGTTGTGACAAGAACAATTTTTTCAAAATCACAACTCTTTTTTTATATCAAAACAGTTTTCCCTTTTTTTCACCCAAATAAACTTTGTCACCAGGTATTTTTTGTATGTTACACTTACTGCTAAAGAGGATAGGCCCTGTCAAGTGGGTTTTACCAGGAATTTTTTTTACTGGAATTTATGTAAAAGGGGCTTTTACAGACCTTTCTTTTAGAAAACGGCTAGCGCGGCGCTACTGGATTTTGGGTCTTCCTACCATATGTTTTAAATTTCATTTAAACACATTTCATATGGGAAAAAGAAATATTATCTGGGCCCCATATCGACGCACATTGACAATGTGGTCAAAATAAAACTTTTAAAAATTTTAACCCCATCTCCCCCTAATCCCAGCAAATATTTTACAAATGCTCAAGTAGCTTTTCACATCCAGTGAATGAAAACAAGCCACTCAAAGCATACAAATTTGGTATGAAGGACCATAAAGTTCTGTATTGAAAGTCTGGTATTTTTACCAAGCAGACTATCATGCCAAGTGACAACCAGAGCGGGGCATATTTAATTAATAATTTTTTTTTAAAAAAGAAATTTTAATACTTTTGTGTATTTAGAGCTGCTTTTTAAAATCCCTGGTTTTTCACGATTTAAATACGTTTTAAAATAATTTAATTGGGTTTTTAAAATCTCAAAATTTAAAATACTGTAAGCCTTTTTTATCGGGAAATTTGGCCATAAACCCGTCCAATATTGGCACCCTGATGTTAGTGAAATTGTGAACAGGGTGTGATCACGACACGGAAACTGAAGCTTTATAAAAGACGTTTTTTTTGTTGTTCAGGAAATATAAATAGGAAAGATCCTTTATCTTTAAAATCAACATTTTAAATTTTGTTAATCATAAATTCTGAATACTGTAAAATGTGTGATTTAAATGTATTTAAAAATGTTTAAATACAATTAAGTTTTAAAGGATTTTGTTTTAAATTTTGAAATTTTTAGTATTTGGAATTTGTGCCCGCTCTGGGAGCCTACAAAAAAAAATTTTGATTCTGTATTCTAACACACCCAAATTTCAAACAAACTTTTTTGCTTTCAGGCCCGGTGCTCATCTGGGTGCTCAGGAATCATAAGGAGGAGCAGAGATCAAAAAAAAAATTAATAGCTAGTGATGATGATGATGTAATCTACAGGGAATAAAGGGGGCTTGCCTAAAGTTCCTTTGACTTTTGTCATGGGGCGAGGTAGTCTACGATGGTGCGTCGTAGGGGGGGCGGGAGGGCAGCATCATAAAGGGGTGGGGGTGTCCTGCAGCAGTCCAGCCGTAAAACCGCCACACCCGCACGTTACTGGTACCCCACGCGAAAAGCAGCTGCGAGCACGCCGAAAAAGGCCCGGGCATGTTGCTGCCCCTACACACACACCAAAGAAGACCACAGTAAACATTTTAAAATTTGACCCCTATGAGTATAAATAAAAGTTGAAAGTTCACTGTCTATACTGTTCAAGTTCTTACATAAAAAAAAATTACCTGTGTTAAGGATGATGTGAGCGAAAGGAGTAAAAAAATAATGCAAGGGTTTTTTAAAGTGTCTTTTCTGCAAAATTTTTTTTTTTCTTCTAGTACAAGTGGTCATTTCCGAACGTAACGGAATGACCCCGTGTAGGTCTCACGCCCATTAGCTTCCTTTTTTTCTTATTTCTTTTACTCACATGTGGTTTCAAGGTAGGCACCCCGTGGCCTTTTTGGTTTAGCAGTGGGACCACCTTTTTCCTTCTCACTCCGTACGCACGTCCAACAAAGGGGGCCCCACTCCCCCACACCCGGCCGCCACACTGTACACTGACGCATCGTTAAAGCAAAAAAAGAAAATAAGAGATAAAAAAAATAAGGAAACTATAGGAGGCCTGAGACTACCGTGGTAGTTTCCCGTTTTGGGTTTAAAATTGCGACATATTTTTTTGCACAATGGAAGTGAAAAATACAGCAATCCGACTGTTTTCTGACTTGGGTGACTGAGATAGGGAATAAAAAAATGGCATGAAAAATATATAGAGTGAAAGTTTTTGGGAAAACCCCCAAGATTGGAAAAGGGAAAAAAAAGGAAAGAAAAAAAAAAGAAAAAAGAAAGGAAAAAGGGATAGCAAAATGGAGGTGTTTTAGTGTTGGAGGAGGGGGGATGGGGGAGTTTTAGGAATGGGGTGTGCAGGATCAGTGTATGGACAATAAGTGTAAGTGTATATTCTTCTGTCGCAGGGGGTAGGCAGTTCCTGAAGGGTTTAATATCGCATCAAAAATATATAATGAATTACACATGTATCAGTTTCTGAAGCAACTAGAAATTTTTACCGTTACGCCTACTTTTTCTCCTGGGGCTCTGCCTTCACCGTGGGTTGCGTCTCAGCCAGGGGGGGTGGCCGGCCCGAGCCGGGAATATTTCTGCGGATTCCAGCAATTTGCTTTTACCCTCCTGCGGAAAAAAAGAAATCTCATTAAAAAAACTTTTCCCAGTAAAAATGAGATAAGCAATTCCTTTTTTTTTTATTGAAAACAACAAGGGCCTTTACCCATTAAGCTAGAAACCTTTGGGAAAATCAGAAAAAAACTTTTGGTACTTTTTCAGCTATAAAAAAAGATTTCACAAAACTAAACATGCACGGGGAAAAAGCAAAAAATAGTAATTGGCACAAAGATCCCAAAATTGAGGTTGTGGCAGTCTGATTCGGGGACACAGGATTTACTGATTTAACCCTTTTAGACCCCAAACGTAATTTCCCCTTAATTTTTGGGACCTTGACGATTTTTTTTAAATTTAAAATAAGCAATTTTTATAGTAGACCCTTTTGTATCCTTTTCCCAGTAATTTAGTATATTTTAGTTTTTTCGTTTTTTTTGGTCAAGACAATTTTTACGCAAAAGGAAAGATCTGGACGTGAAGGGGTTAAAACACTGACACATTCTGCCGGAGTTCTTTGACATCTTTCTTTCCTGTAAGGGTGGGGCTCATTGCACAAATTCGTTGTATGGCTAGGGACCCCTGTGCCGGGGGGGGAGTGTAGCATTCCCCCCTCCCCATGGACCCAGTGCCACCCAGCACTCCCCCACTGGCCCGGGGACACTGCTTGCCATACACGTAAACCCTGCGCCCACACACCCCGGGGCAGGATCTGCGCACAGACAAAAAGACCCTGAAAAAACCCACACATTTTTAAACACACAAAATCCTTATTAAATTATATCTTTTACCCCCGGCATATTACACAGAAAATATTTTGTGATTTTTCACTACTGTTTGCACTTCACGGGGGTTTTTTCTACTTTGCAAAATGCGCTTTTAAGGCCCCAAAAACAAACAAGGGGCCCCCAAGTTGCCATTTTTATTTTTATTTTTTAAACTAGTCTCTTTCCTTTAAATCCCAATTTAGTTTTTCTACTAAAGGCTGCCCCCGGGCCACCTAGAGGCTAGAAATTCCCCCCCCATAGTTTTTCAAAAAATTTCCCCCCAAAACATTTCGCTAAGGGCCCCAAAAAGGCTAGAAACGGCACGGCATTTACCGCTAAAAGATAAAAGTACACCTGTACCCCTTTTACCGATAATAGTAACACCGTACCCACTATTATTTTACTTTTTTTTCACGGGATTACATGAGGAAAAATCTTTTTAAAAGGCATATTACATGGGCAAATTTTCTTTTTTTCACGGCATATTACATGAGGCAAAATTTTTTACACAGGCAAAATTTTAAAGAGGGAATATTATTACTTCTAGTCCCTCTACACTGTAACTTTTACCTCTGGATCCCTCCACAAGGGCGGCTTTTTGACCCCCCTCTGACGGGGCCACCAGGGTGTTCAGCGGCAGCAAACACCCCAGCGACTCATCTCCACCAGGGCTTGCTGTGCACACACCCATTCCAAGCAGCCCCCCCACGCCCTCTCTTTGGGTGAAGCCTTGCCCCCGATGAAAATCACCCGAAAAAAATTGTGTCGTCCACCAAAATTAAATTTGGGGTCAAACTGGAATTTACCAAATGCAGTTTTTAGTACCCTGTTTTGGCATTTTTTAAACCCTGCATGATCGTTGTCTTTAGTATCCTGAACGTTTCGTTCGCATCTAATGATATTTCTAACCCCTACAACGCTGGGAGAAATTAAAAATAACCAAGGGATTCTTGGGGGGGCAAACCCCCCAAAGATGATGGTTTTGTAAGCAAATGCCCATGTTAGGTTAGTTAACATAAAATGCACAAAAACTCCAACCCTTTTTTCTTAGGTAGTATTAGGACGGGAATGACCTAGTGAAAGGAAGGGGAAAGGGGATTTGAAAAAGACAAAAAAAATGGTGCAAGCTTAATGAAAGATCTGGAAAGATGGAGCTGAAACCCGGGTTGAGGTTGGACAAAAGAGTAAAGGAAAAAAAAATAGAGTTAACACAAGAAATGGGGGAATGAATGAATGAAAAAAATTTTTGAAATATAAAGAAATGGAAAAAAGGAAGGGGGGCAAGAAGAAGTAACAGTAAAGACCCTTTAAACAATGTTTTAATGCAGGGAAAAAAACCTACAACTAAATGAGAAGGGGTCTGGGGAGAAGAAATAACATGGATTTTGTGGGGGGAGAAAAAGGGGACTTAAAAATTTTGTTTTTTTATGGTCCCCGCCCCACAGAAAGAAAAAAGAAAAAAGGAGGCTACAACACCTTTTCCTAGGGAGGAAAAGGATAAGTGGGGGGATATTGTTTGGGGGGGAATTAAAAAAGCAAAAGAACAATCAAAAGTTTTTGGATGCCCAGGAAAATAAAAAAAAGAAAAAAAAAGAAATAATAAGATAAAAAAAGAGAAGAAAAACTAAATTAAGACCCAGCAGCAAAAGAAAAACCCTCGAGGAGTGCCCTTTAAAAAAGGGCCTCTCCGACCAAAAACTGACTGAAATACTTACATCTTTTCCCTCTACCCCTCACTCGGGCCCGGGTCGGGAAACGGGTTTTGTGTGGGGGAAAAAAAAGAAAAAAAAAGGCATTTATCTTCCCAAAAAAATGGCCAATCTAGGGAAAAAATCTAAAAAAAATCAACCTAACCTAACTGGGGTTTAATCCTGCCTTTGCCTTTTTGGGCTTTCAAGTGTTAAAAAAAATTGACTTTTTAGAGGCAGAGTAAGGGCAGGCCTCGTATGTACCGTGGGTGCTAGTTCCAGGGTTTTATGTACCCTGGGGCTGCTAGTTCCCCCAAGGCGCTTCACGGGGGCTGCTGTGGACCCTCAGCGCTGCTATGGGTTGGGTTGGTTAGGTTTTGGTAACTTTGTGGGTAAGGTTAAGGGTTTGTTGTTTTGGTTAGGTTAGGTTTGGTTAGGTATACTTTGTGGTAAGGTTGGGTTAGGTTTTGTCACATAGCGCCCTGCTGGTACATATAAGCCAAGCATTGGGGACAAGCAGCCGACATATCAGCCGACGGTACATGCGCTAGAACCGTGTATAAAAAAAAAACGATCGCACCGAAAAAATTTTCGATAGAAAAACAGGTGTACTATATGCTGTTGTAATGTCATTCAGATAAGCTAATTGGGGGGAAATTTTCGGGTGAACACGAACTCACTTTTGGGGCGAAACTTTTTTTTTTGGTGTGTTTTTGTGTTTTTTTGAATCGTTAACCGTTCTGCCGCTTTTTTTTTTTTTTTTTCAAAAAAAAAAAAAAAAACCTAACCTAGTTAAGTTTACCCCATATTACCTAACCTAACCTAACTAAAACCTTTTTCCTAAATAAAAAAAAAAAAAAAAATACTACCTACCTAAAAAAAAAAAAAAAAAAAAAAATTCCGACAGAAAAGGGTTTGCAGATTCATTCAAAAACCACAAAAAAATTTACACCAAAAAAAAAGTTTGAAAACCAAAATGAGGGTTTCAAATTTAATAATCCCCACCCAAATTATTTACGTGGGGAAACGTCTAAAGCTTTCCCCGGAAAAACCACAAACCCAAAAAGGCAGAAAACATGCTTACAAATTATATACTACATGACCATGATTCCCTACCAGTTTGGAAAAAAACCTGGGAAAAAACATTTACAAATCACTTTGGTTCACAGCCGAGAAAGTCCCGGGTTTTAATCCCCGGGCGGCGGAAACAGGGGCTTTTTCCTTAAAAACCCCCCCCGAGCCCCCGTCCACCACAGTGAATGGGACCGGGTTTAGCCGGGGTTTGTAACCCGCCTCCCCGGGGTGCTGGCTTCGGCCAAAACATAACACTAGCAAGAGCTTCTGGGTGTTTGTAAGAAGCTGTTGGTTACAGCGGGGACCTCTCAGTCGTCGATACGACGAAATTTTTCAACCTCAAAAATCAAACAATCATCAAACATACGTACAAATTACGTGAGTCAGTAAATTTGGAGAAGGTATCTTCATTTTGGGGTTGAGGGCTGCAGGGTTCCTTGGGAAAACCCATGAGCCCTGGGGTGTTCTATGATGCATCCGGGGTGGCAGCTGAACCGGGTTCCCGGGAAGGCCAAAGGTGAGGCGAGAGGGGTGTTGCCGGGGGGGGTGGACGCCGCCGCCGCCGCAGGGGGCAGTCAAAAGGGGGCCACTTTCAGGGGAGGGTTGAGACTGTAGCACTACCGATGGGCGTGGAAGCGCGGACACACAGCACCAGGGGGCAAAAGTTTCCGGGCATTCCTGCGCTTTTGCCCTTTTATTCCTTGTAAACAGAATGGATCCTGAAATCCGGCTTTTTTACTCGATCGTGATACAACACTGTGTTCCAACATTTTCTGACCTAAAATGAAAATGATCTTTTAAAAACCACCACTATCTACCCGGGAAATGTATGATTTTACTAAAAAAAATAAGAAACAAAATCAATTGTCTTAATGTTCTTTAATTGCCATATTCCCTTTCGAATGGCTTGACAATTTTTTATAAGGTACCAAAATCTTTGCGTCACCCCCAAAACCGAGCCCTTTTTTTTAGATTTAGGCAAAAATTTGTTTTTGTACCTTTTTTTTACCATACGCACCCTTACCTTTTACTTTTCTTTCTTTAAAAAAAAAATAGTAAATTTAAAGTCAAATTTTCTGTATTTTTTTATTGTATTTAAATTAAAGTAAAAAAAAAATTTCTTTTAAAATGGGGGCCTTATATCCCATGTTTAACCCCTACAACCCGTCATCCGCTAAAAATCTCCAAACATTCATGTTTATCGAAACTTATAGAAATTTTTTTCTCAGCGTAAAACGCAATCATTTAGAAGTCTCTGCTAGTTGTGGAATGGTGGGAAATGTATTCTATATGGGGGCCCACATAGAGCCCAGGTAAAACCCTTTAAAATTCCCCTTTCTAAACCTGGCTTATATTTGAATAATTTCCTCAAGGTTTTTTTTCTCGTCGTTGGCATTTGCTATGCAATAGTCATTAATTAATTGACGTTATAAAAAAATACTTATAATATGGGCAGCCCACTTACCCATGTTTTACCCATACAAAAAGTATCTCTGTGCATAAAAATTCCAAACATTCATGTTCATCGAAATTTTTTAAATTATTTTCCCCAGCGTAATATCGCAATCATTTAGAAGTTACTGCATAGTTGTGAATTGGTAAAAATGTATATCTATTGGGAAACCCCATAGACCCGGTAAAACCCTGTAACATTCCTCTCTAAAAACCCGGCTATATATTTTTAATAATTTCCTCAAGGGTTTTTTTCTCAGTCATTGGAATTTCATCAATTTTTTCATTAAATTAATTTACTTCAAAAAATATACTTATAAAATTTGGGGAGCCCATGTAATCCCAAGTTAAACCTACAAACACAGTTATCTCGTGCATAAAAAATCCAAAAAAATTTTAGTTCATCGAAATTTTTTAAAAATTATTTTTCCCCGCGATAAAATTTCCCAACATTCAGACAGTCCCACTGCTAGTTGGGAAAGATGGTAAAAATGTAATCATATGGGAACCCCCCTAAGCCAGGTAAAAACCCTGTAAATTCCCCTACTAAACCATGGCTTTTATTTTGAAAAATTGCCCCAAGGTTTTTTTCCAGTCGTTGACGATTTGCTATGCAATTTTTTTCATTTGAAAATGGCCCTATTGTGGGCAACCCATATGGGTCCCCTCTATGCCCATGGATTTGCCCATCCTTTTCCCCTCCCACCTACCCCAATTTCCCTGAAAATCTCCTGGGTCCCTGTAAGTGTGCTGGCTGGGGTTTATGTAAACAAGTTCGTCCATTCATCTATCTGTCACGAAAATTCTCAGGGGTGGGGGGAGCCTCCATGTTACGCTTAGGACGAGTCTTAGCCGCCGCCCGCTCGCTAGACCCTCACACCCGTCCTGCCAAACCCCAAAATTTGGACGAGTCTTGCGATTTAGGGCGCTCGAAAGATTTTGGACGCCGGGCCCCCATTTAAAACTCAGCGAGTTAAGACGAATCCTAAATCTTTATAAGTATGGGCCCAGGAGCCGGGAGCAAGCTGTTGCCTCTCCGCGCGGCGGGATGAAATGAAAAGTAAACATCGTACCTCTGGCGCGCTACATGGCATCTCATAACACAACAAACTGGATAACCAAACCTCCCAGACCGCCGCCCTCACTCCCCCCTCTATTCCTGCTACTCGGTGACCAGCCAACAGGGCTGGCGCCGCCAGCACCTTCATATCCACTCCTGCCTTGGGACCCTGGGGCCAGATGCTGAGAGTGAGCTAGGGCGCCCTATCCACTAGGGCGCCTGTGGTAAGGCGAAACGCCCTCCCACCGCAATGCTCAGTCGAGATTGCTGCCTTAGTGGCACCGCTAAAGGCGCTGAAAACTAAGGCATGGTCAGACCCTGACTTAGTGAGCTGCTGTGGGCCTTTGACAGACATTCATCTTCTGTTTATAAAGCAAATACAGCCTTGTTTCAGTTTCCTACAACGTAACATTGGTTGTTTACGTATTAATAGTGTTGCAAGGTGTGTATGAATTGATCGTGCAAGACTAATGCGGCATTATAGGGTGTTATATGCTGGTGATAAGAAATGTTGTGTTGTGTGTTGGTTAGGGGCGGGCGGCGGGCGGCGGGCGGCAGGTGCTCCGCCCGCACTAAAATGTTGTACTATTACACGGTATTATCATACTACCAGATGATATTTAGGACATCTGAACATACCATCATCTTCACGAGACATTAGTGCATATCATGAATGCATAAAACTTGCAATAAACTATACCTATAATAAGATAATTAGAGCAAAATGAAATCGTGTATAAACTTTTTTTTCACCTTTTTTATTCATCTTCTCCTTATTCCTGGAATGTTGCTTGCATTAAATTTTCATTCACTGTCCGGAATCGGCACACCTTAACGATTATCATGGTGTATGGCACGTCCTAATGCAAAAATATATAAGTGGTCAAAACCTGCGTTGAACGTCAAACTTGTGATGAAACAGCTTTTGGCGGGGGAGAGCGGTGTGTCCTTGCCATAAGTGCTTGGTTAGGGAGGGAGGGACAACATTCCTTGCTTCAGCAGAGACGTGTTCAAGCCTTGTGATTGGTCGAAGCTGCCTAAGCAGCGCTCAGATAGGCAACGTGATTGGCTAGTAGGATTCTTGGACCACGCCCACGCCATAGGCTTTGGAGGTGTAAGGCAGTGCAAAAGCGCCTGAACTTTCGACTGTACATGGGCTTTAGTCGGTGCCTTAGCCGGGCCGTTACAAAAGCGCCTGAAGACGGGTAAGGCGCTCTTTTCGCCTTACCTCTATGGCACTTCTCAGCATCTCCCCCCTGGATAACAAATTCCATTAGTCCTTATGTAGACATAAACCACTAATAAATCACACCTACATCTCTAGCTAACAAATATTTTATAACATACCTTTACAAGGGAGGATAAGGTCGCCTCCCAGTGGGCTTACCCACTGGGAGTCCGTCTGCTACTAAATGCTAACCTGACGTTCAGCTCCCCTTCTCACTTCGTTTCGATACGTGGCCAACTACCACTGGTCTAAAATATAACCCTCCTTCACTAACTAGTAATTCAGGACTGAGGAGTGGAGGAAAATTACTCGTTGATAGTTGATAATTATAAGTTACTTCATCTCTTCCCCTATTAACGTAATTTCCCGCGTTACATATATATGAAAACACGAGTAACATGCAATAGACTAGTGGAGGGTCCCGCGGCCAAGACGGCGCTGCGCACGTCAACAAACCGGCTGAGTCTCCCACAACTTGCCACAAGGCCCACGGCTGTCACCCGCCGCCCCCCACCCGTCCTGAAGGAGACCTGTCACCCGCCGTCCTCCCCTACTCGCCACCTTCCGTGCCAGCCTGTTCCAGGGCCTCCCCCTGCCTGTCAGCCTAATCCAAGGCCTGCCCCCTGCCATCCTATGAGCCCCTCCATTACTGTTGTCCAGCTGGCTGCTGGCTGCGTCACCCCCACCCGTCCACCCACTATCAGTGGGTCCCCTTCCTCCAAACCCCAAAGGCGCCAACAGTCCCCCCGGCACCGTAACATACCCCAACTTAAATATAGGCACAGGCCCTCCTTCCGCCGGGGGGGC
>JACEEZ010023117.1:62162-103130 GCA_016584305.1 Chionoecetes opilio
TCAGTCTGCAAACCCATAGCCGTGCCGCCCACGTACCCGGTGATGTGGGAACACATTTTTGCCTCAATCTGAAACATACCGGGCCATACGGATAGTAATTACAATCTTCTGGAACCGATACTGGAAAGTGTGGTAGAATCATGCCACATTGACATACAAATTAAGTTTATGATTGTTACGCAAAAGGTTTAACAGTGATATACCCACTACATTTGGGCGATATTACACAAACCTATACAAACTGCAAATAAAGTCTAGCATGTATCATTGCATATATTAATATATTTCCCTTAATACATTGCCATTACTGTTGGTTAGGGTGCGTTAGTAACGCATTATGCAACCTAGAAAACACGAAATATGTGCATGGGTACAGGCAGGTGCATGGGTACAGGCAGGAAAGAAAATATGTGACGGTAACAGAGAGAGAGAGAGAGAGAGAGACTAACTAACCTTGTGTTATTCACTCGCCAAACATAATGTGTTGCTGACGGACCATCTGTTCGGAACGTTTTTTCATCGCAGTATACCACATGCTCCCAAAAGTTGTCAGACTTGTCAGCATATTCCAGCGCATACTCCATCTTGTCCTCCATGTGACGGTCGGTCAGTTCGGGCTTTTCTGCTGGGCTGCGTCCCTTGCAGCCCCAATTGTGATGCCTGTTTCGTATGGTCTGTGTGCTGCATGGTCCAGGTCATAGCGTATGTTGCCTGCAGGCGTGCGTGGACGAGCCACAATGGCGTCAGCTATGGCCTAGTAAAAGGAATAGAAATGTATGTATGTATGTATGTATGTATGTATGTATGTATGTATGTATGTATGTATGTATGTATGTATGTATGTATGTATGTATGTATGTATGTATGTATGTATGTATGTATGTATGTATGTATGTATGTATGTATGTATGTATGTATGTATGTATGTATGTTTTGATGTATGTATGTATGTATGTATGTATGTATGTATGTATGTATGTATGTATGTATGTATGTATGTATGTATGTATGTATGTATGTATGTATGTATGTATGTATGTATGTATGTATGTACGTACGTACGTACGTACATACATACATACATACATACATACATACATACATACATATGTAGTGGTCAAAATGACCATCAACACCGTTGTCACCATTATGTAGTGCCCACCTTGGGAGTGTACTCTACAGTACTGGTTACTCCGCTGCCACCACCCACATTAAGTGGGAAAAATATATGAATGAACAAAAATAAAAGATTTAAGAAAATATGTAAGTACTGGTTGGAAACTGAATGACAACGCGTTAATATATTTATAATTATAATATATTTAACTCTTTACTGTCTCCATTATGTAGTTATTATACATTCACAAGTTATCTTAATATTAAGTCTTCCTTCCCTCCTAGCGATACGCACGCGAAATGCTAAAGTCGTTATCCTAATATAGTTTACTATCTTTGGTAACTTCGGTTGCACTGTCACCACATTAACGATACGCACATGTAATGCTCAAGTCGTCATCCTAATATAGTTTACTATCTCTGGTAACTTCAGTCGCACTGTTACCCCTTAACGATACGCACATGTAATGCTCAAGTCGTTATCCTAACATAATGTATACGTAGTCTATCCCACTTCCAACTGTTTCCCTCTCACTTATTTTTCTATTTCCTTCTTTCTCCTTGTCCTCACACGGCTGGCTGTGACATGTTGTGGTTGCCCCCTCTGCTAATTTGTGAGTGCTTGGCCCCCTGGTCCGCCAACAGCATCCTACCTTGGGACCCTAAGTAATACACTTCGTTAGTCTTGGTCAACAAAAGGAATCACCAATAAGTCATGTCTACATCTCTAGTTAACAAACATTTCATAACATACCTTTACCAAGGGCGAGAATATCACCTCCCCACAGGCGACTTAACTCAATGAACGTCGAGCTGCTTCTAAAATTATCCTAACCTAGAATCCCCGTTCTCACCTCGTTTCGCTACGTGTCTAATTACTACTGGCTTAAAATATAAGCCTAACCAGTGATTCAGGAATGAGGCGTGGAGGAAAATTCCTCGTTAGCTTATTGATACTTATGTGTTATTTCATCTCTTCCCCTATTAATGTAATTTCTCGCGTTACATAGCTTCTTCCCCCCCAAAAAAATTTCCTTATGCCTCAGTCCTTCATCAAGCATCCTACCGGATATCTAACTAAAAATAAAAAAAATGTATCATATACATCACACATAATTTCATATAAATTTTCTTAGGATGTTCTATCACTTACAAACAAATATTCTCATCCTGCATTTTCCAATTCTTCAAACAAATTTACAACAAAATGAGATAGTATGTATTCTTAACTTATCACTTCCCTCACCAAGAGTAGATTTGACCAGTTTGGGGAATACGTATTTAATGTAATACCTTCACTCCCTTGAAATGAGAACCTTCTCACTTCCTCTCTTATTTGTCAAGGCCGAAGCCCTATAGAGTCGCAACTGGACTCGTCCCTCTAGTCTGAAATGGTTATTTTCTTATACCCCACTAATCCTGGGCGTAGGTGCGTAGGGAGAAATCACGACTGGATTTACTCCATACCCTCAATACTTGGGATAAGGCTCACCTCCTTTGTGAGGCATACATACTCCTGCGTCTATTCACCCAACGAGCAAAGCTCAGAGCCAAGCACATCCTTGGGTCTAACGACATCCTAGCGGGTTTAGTGTTCAGTGCAATCTGTGTGCACCCTCTAAAGCAAGAATTTCTAACCTTTACATTCTTTCTAGGGGATCGTCATCTCTCTCTCTTTCTCTCTCTCACTAGAGAAAGTGGTGAAAGTTAATCTCTTTCTCACGAGATATTAACATTTCTGTCATTATAATAAGCACGTATCTCTTCACTGGCCTCCTCTCTCAAGATGGTATTAGTGTACAAATTCCTCCTCCACTACTACCACTCTAAAGCAAATTTTCTAAGGTGGCCATTACTGCCACGACAACCCGTAAAGTTGCTTACTTGTAGGGCGTCTAGTCCTACATGAGCTGTTAAGTGTGGAATACAAGCCCCCTATCCACACATTCATCATCCATCCACTTCCACACACATCACTATCCACTTCCACTCGGCATTGTTCCACACTGCATCCACACGTGGATGTAGTGTCACATCACCCACATCCACACTACCTTCACGCATCCTACATCACCCATAAACACACTGCATACGCGCTACCCACATCACTTTCATGTTCAACAGCGGGTCTGGGGTGTGCAAGTTTCATGTTGCACCCTTTCACTACTCCGCTTCGGCTTTTCCAGGCCATCACTAATGTCTTTATCAGCGTCTATGTTAGCATGTGGGTAACCCGGGCCTACTGTTACGTTAGTATCATCTTCCTCCACGATCTGAGCGAACTAGTATAGTCACTAACGCTACTCTATACACCTATATGTACACGTATACTCTGTACACACCATACTGTACAGTATGTGATCACTAGGTAACTGGCACTTGCCCAAAAAACTAACTAACAAGGCGTTAGTTGGCTCGTGGGTACGCGGATACCATCGAATGGATCCCACCGCTGCCACCATTATGTAGTGGTCAAAATGACCATCAACACCGTTGTCACCATTATGTAGTGCCCACCTTGGGAGTGTACTCTACAGTACTGGTTACTCCGCTGCCACCACCCACATTAAGTGGGAAAAATATATGAATGAACAAAAATAAAAGATTTAAGAAAATATGTAAGTACTGGTAGGAAACTGAATGACAACGCGTTAATATATTTATAATTATAATATATTTAACTCTTTACTGTCTCCATTATGTAGTTATTATACATTCACAAGTTATCTTAATATTAAGTCTTCCTTCCCTCCTAGCGATACGCACGCGAAATGCTAAAGTCGTTATCCTAATATAGTTTACTATCTTTGGTAACTTCGGTTGCACTGTCACCACATTAACGATACGCACATGTAATGCTCAAGTCGTCATCCTAATATAGTTTACTATCTCTGGTAACTTCAGTCGCACTGTTACCCCTTAACGATACGCACATGTAATGCTCAAGTCGTTATCCTAACATAATGTATACGTAGTCTATCCCACTTCCAACTGTTTCCCTCTCACTTATTTTTCTATTTCCTTCTTTCTCCTTGTCCTCACACGGCTGGCTGTGACATGTTGTGGTTGCCCCCTCTGCTAATTTGTGAGCGCTTGGCCCCCTGGTCCGCCAACAGCATCCTACCTTGGGACCCTAAGTAATACACCTCGTTAGTCCTGGTCAACAAAAGGAATCACCAATAAGTCATGTCTACATCTCTAGTTAACAAACATTTATATCAATACACAGTATTATCAAACTACCAGATGAATGATATGATATTTATGAAGACTGAACATACCATCATCTTCACGAGACATTACTGTGTGTCATGAATATAAATAAATTACAGTAAACTATACTAAGAATAAGATAATAGGGCGAAATAGTGTATAAACATTTTTTCATCTCACCTTTTTTTATTCAACTCTTGTTATTCCAGTAATTTTGCTTGCATTGAATTTTTATTTACTGTCTCGGAATCAGCACACTTTTCCGATTCTGATGGTATGCGACACGTCTCAATGCGAAAAAATATATGTGGTAAAAAATTGCAATGAACATCAATCAAACTTGTGATGGAGTGTCGCCTCCCCGCCATGGCGGTGAGGCACAGTCTGGACACTCGGGTGGGCATTCAACACATCCACCTGCCTCGTGATTTTTTTTTTTTTTTCTTTACATCACAAGGAAAACTGGCCAAGGGCACAACAAAATGGGTAACACAAAGCCCGCTTAGTTGCCAGTCCCTATAAAGAAGACAGTAAGGAATGAAATAAAAAAGAGGGGTGAGCCAATTTAGTTCGGGAGGTGTCTTGTTACTCTTCTTTTGAAAAGATTGTAAGTCATAGGAAAGAGGAAAAATAGAAACAGGAAGAGAGTTCCAGAGTTTACCAGTGAAAGGGATGAAAGTGTAAAGATACTGATTAACTCGTGCATTAGGAAGATGGACAGAATAGGGATGAGAATGAGTAGAAAGTCTTGTGCAGCGAGGCCGCGGGAGGGGGGGGGGCATGCAGTTAGCAAGTTCAGAAGAGCAGTGAGCATGAAAATAACGGTAGAAGAGAGCAAGAGAAGCAACATTGCGGCGGTGATTTAAAGATTGAAGACAGTCAGTCAGAGGAGGAGAGTTGATGAGACAAAAAAGCGATTCAACCCTGTTTAGGAGAGCTGTATGAGTGGATCCTCCCCAAACATGTGAGACACACTCCATACATGGGCGGATAAGGCCCCTGTAGAGAGCAAGCATTGGGAGGAGAAAAAAAAAGGACGCAGACGCCACAGGACACCTAACTTCCTAGAAGCTGTTTTAGCAAGAGATGAGATGTGAGATTTCCAGTTCAGATTTTTAGTAAAGGATAGTCCTAGAATGTTTCATTGTAGAAGAAGGAGACAGTTGAGTGTCATTGAAGAAGAGGGGATAGTTATCTGGAAGGTTTTGTCGAGTAGATAGGTGAAGAAATTGGGTTTTTGAGGTATTGAACAAAACAAGGTTTTCTTTGCCCCAATTAAAAATTATAGAAAGATCAGAAGTTAGGCGCTCGGTGGCATCTCTCCGTGAATCACCTAGTTCCTGTTGAGATGGACGTCTAATACACGACTTTGAAAAATGCAGGGTAGAATCGTCAGCGTAGGAGTGGATAGGGCTTTGAGTTAGACTTAGAAGATCATTAATGAATAATAGAAAGCGAGTGGGTGATAGGACAGAACCCTGGGGAAGACTACTATTGATAGATTTAGGAGAAGAACAATGTCCGTCTACAGTATCTGCAATAGAACGGTTTGAAAGGAAACTTAAGATGAAGGTACAGAGAGAAGGATAGAAACCGAATGAGGGTAGTTTAGAAATTAAAGATTTGTGCCAGACTCTATCAAAAGCTTTTGATATGTCAAGGGCAACATAAAAGTTTCACCGAAACCCCTAAAGGAGGATGACCAAGATTCAGTTAGGAAAGCTAGAAGATCGCCAGTAGATCGCCCTTTACGGAAACCGTACTGACGATCAGATAGAAGATTGTGAGGAGATAGGTGCTTAAGAATCTTCTTATTAAGTATAGATTCAAAAACTTTAGAAAGGCAGGAAGTCAAAGCTATAGGACGGTAGTTTGAAGGATTAGAAGGGTCACCCTTCTTAGGAACAGGTTGGATGTGAGCAAACTTCCAGCAAGAAGGAAAGGTGGAAGTAGATAGACAAAGACGGAAAAGTTTGACCAGGCAAGGTGCAAGCACAGAAGCACAGTTTTTGAGAACAATAGGAGGGACTCCGTCAGGACCGTAAGCCTTCCGAGGATCTAGGCCAGAAAGGGCAAAGAAAACATCATTCCGAAGGATCTTAATGACAGGCATAATATAGCAGAGGGTGGAGGAGAAGGAGGAACAAGCATCTTCATCAGCCAGAGTGGAATTTTTAGCAAAGGTTTGAGCGAAGAGTTCAGCTTTAGAAATAGATGAGACAGCTGTGGAGCCATCTGGGTGAAGCATAGGAGGAAAGATGCAGAAGAAAAACTATTAGAGATGTTATGAGCTAGATGCTAGAAGTCACAAGAGAATTTAATTTAGAAAGATTTTGACATTTTCTATGAATAAAGGAGTTTTTGGTAAGTTGAAGTAAAGATTTGGCATGACTACGGGGATAATTATAATTGGCATGAGTTTTTAGGAGGTGGATGGTTACGGTACCGTCTGTGAGCCGCCTCTCTATCACGGACAGCATGAGAACAAGCAGAGTTAAACCAAGGTTGACGGGCTTTAGGATTAGAGAAAGTGTGTGGAATGTACGCCTCCATGCCAGAGACTATGACCTCAGTCATGCGCTCTGCACAAAGAGATGGGTCTTTGACATAGAAGCAGTAATCATTCCATGGAAAAAACAGAGTAGTACTGCCTTAGGTCTTCCCACTTAGCTGAGTTGAAATGCTAGAAGCCCCTCCGCTTAGGTGGGTTCCGAGGCGGCACCGGAGCGATAGGACAGGTTACATAAATAAGATTCTGATCGGAGGAACCCAACGGAGAGAATAGTTTTTCACAGAGTAAGCAGAAGGGCTAGTAATTAGGAAAAGATCAAGAATGTTGGGCGTGTCTCCTAGGGGTCAAATACGGGTAGGTGCTGCACCAGCTGTATATATATATATATATATATAATATATATTTTAATATATATATATATATATATTAGTTGATTTTTTGTTAGATTCATCATGAATTTTTCAGGGTGACAGAGACACTCGGTATACTTGGGGTTGTTTTATGCAACGTTTCCCCAAAGGCACTTGGCATCATCAGGCTAAAAATAGTTAAAATTTAATATATTGTAATGCTAAAAAGCGAACATCAAAAATTAATTCTAAGAAACAAAAAAATATTCCTATATTTTCTAAAATTACTAACTAATAAATAAAAAATAATTTGTACTTAACGACCTTGGTGTGTGTGCTGTCTGAGTTGGTAGAGGACTGAATGAACACTGGTTTTGTGGTGACATTTCAGCTTGTGTGGGGCGATCGAACCGAGAGTCGGGAAATGAAACAGGGGAAATTCATTTGAGTATATGTAGTTGTTGTGAAATGACTTGGTTATTAAATCGGGGGACAAGTGCTTGATGTGTATAGCTTCTAATAATTTAGTGTCACTAGGGTAGTGTGCCTTGGATAGGATACTGAAGTCATTCATAGAAAAAGGGTGATCTAAATCATGTGAGTGTGAGCGGATTGCAGATTGCGAAGGGAAGAAATGGGTCGACCAGTACGTGCAGAAACCCCTTTATGCTCAGAAAGCCTAAGGGTTAGATTCCTTGTCGTCTCGCCGACGTATCTAGCGTTACAGCTAGAACATTGAATTCATAAATTATGTTAAAAAAAAGGCTTTAGGTATAGAGTCTTTATATTTGAAATGAGTTCTTAGGGTAAGAGAATTAGAAAAAATAATTTAAATTTTGAGTTAGGAAGATGTACTTAAGTAGATCATTGATTTTTTTTTTCCGAATGGTGTAACTGAGATGGCCATAAAATGGGGTTTAACATAGTGTGTGTCTAATATGGGTTCGGGTTCGTTCGACTCTGGGTTGAACTTTTTATCTAAGAACTTTGAGAAAAAATTCTAAAAGTTCTTAGATAAAAGTTCAACCCAGAGTCGAACGAACCCGAACCCATATTAGACACACACTATGTTAAACTCCCTTTTATGGCCATCTCGTTACACCATTCGGAAAAACTAAATGATCTACTTAAGTCAACATCTTCCTAACTAAAAATTTTTAAATTTTTTTTTTACTAATTCTCTTACCCTAAGAACTCATTTTAATATAAAGACTCTATACCTAAAGCCCTTTTTTCTAACATAATTTATGATTCAAATGTTCTAGCTGTAACGCTAGATACGTCGGCGAGACGACAAGGAATCTAACCCTTAGGCTTTCTGAGCATAAAGGTGTTTCTGCACGTACTGGTCGACCCATTTCTTTACCTTCGCAATCTGCAATCCGCTCACACTCACATGATTTAGATCACCCTTTTTCTATGAATGACTTCAGTATCCTATCCAAGGCACACTACCCTAGTGACACTAAATTATTAGAAGCTATACATCAAGCACTTGTCCCCTGATCTTAAAACCAAGTCCCTTTCACAACAACTACATATACTCAAATGATTACCACTGTTTCGATTTCCCGACTCTCGGTTTTGATCGCCCCCCACAAGCTGAAATGTCACCCACAAAACCAGTGTTCATTCAGTCCTCTACCAACCAGACAGCACACACACCAAGGGCCCTTAAGTACAAATTATATTTTATTTATTAGTTAGTAATTTTAGAAAATATAGGAATATTTATTGTTTCTTAGAATTAATTTTTTAGATGTTCCCCTTTTTAGCATTACAATATATTAATTTTAACTATTTTAGCCTGATGGGTGCCCAAATGCCTTGGCGAAACGTTGCATAAACAACCCCAAGTATACCGAGTGTCTCTGTCACCCTGAAAAATTTATGAAAAAATATATATATATATAATATATATATAATATATATAGATATATATAATATATAATTAAAATTATATATATATATATATATTTATTTTATATATACGTAAACCCTCTCTAATTCGAACCCGTATAATTCAAATTCGATAATTCGACCTGTTTTTAGGTCCAGTTAAACATTTTCAACAACTTTCCATAATCCGAACAAAGTTCGAATTGTTTCCGCACATTGTTCGAATTGTCGAAGTTTTCTGCAGCATCTTCCACCTCCTCTGTGGCCATCCACTTCGTCAGCCAGCCCTTCACATCGCCTCTAACACTTAAGACCTCAAGCACTGAAACCTTACCTTACATATTCTAGGTGGACACCACTGTTGCGTTCAGTAAACGGTCACCCCCTCGCACTCTCTCTACTGAACGATACTGAACGCTACCAATACATATTGCTACAAGATAGCAGCTTTCGAATTTATCTCTGTGGCTATTCTTATTGTTGTAGAAAAACTTGTTGATGACCCTTTATGTGATGTAGCAGGGAAATTATACAGCAGGAATAATATAAAAGAGGCAGAAGAGGAGAGTCTTTCTGTGCCCTTGTTTACATCCTTATTGTGGCCGAGCTGGCAACTCAGTAGCGATCCACCTCCCAGGCTGCTGTGCGGGGGCTTGCGCTAGGCATACTCTATGCTGACGTCACCGTGCCCTCTTTGTGCATACGTGCGCGTTGCTTGAACGTAGCCCTTCATGAAGACGCTATCAGTGACCCCTGTGTGCTCAGTGTAAAGTAGTATTGCACTTCAAGACTTCAGTATCAGCCATGTTTTAGTGAGTAGAAGTAATACAATCTGTGTTGTATTTGCATGTCTTAGTGAGTTCCTATGTATGGAGGGGATAGAGGTAATCATCGGATTATTCGGACTTTCGGCTAATTTGTCCTAGTTCTCCCCCAATTAGTTCGAATTAGAGGGGCTTTACTAGGCTGGGCCAGAAAGGGGTTATTTTCAAGAATTTATACTACAAGGTTGTAAGTCACCTAAAAGTTGTGATTGGGTATCAGGAACAAACCCATGATAAATTTTTTATTTTTAAATGACATCTTACGGTCAGACAGTCCATTACCATAGCAACCGTTTCCGGCAAGACAACAAATTGACTAAATTGATGATTTCTCAGGCTGTGAATGACCGTCAGGTTCATGTTGGTACCAAAATATGCAGAAAAGACAGCCAAGAGCATAGAACATATACACAATGTCTGTGCAACAATTAATTCCACTTTTAAATAAAAAAACACCTTTTCTTCACATTTATGGTCAATTATTGAACAAATAAAAATTAGTTATCCCGAAATCTACCAATGGAAGTCAATTACTTCTAAGTAAGATCAGTACACAATACACACTCATACAATACACACTCATATTAGTCCCAACTGTACGAAATGGAGGCCAGTGACTTTTTTGTCACAACCTCAGTTGACGTTGCCAGTCCATGCAGCTTCTCTCGGACACCCTTCACACACTCTGATAGTGCCTGGATCTGCTCTTCAGATTTGGGGGCCTTGTTTGTGTTCAAATCTGTGGCGAGTCCTAGTGCCCGCTCTGCTGCGTCATTGACAACAGGGAGGTTGGCCACACTTTCTTGCCATGACGGTAGTTGTCCGAGGTGGTCCATTGTGCAACGGGGAGCTTGACAAAGCTGGAGTCAATACCCAAGAGCTCAAACATGCTCCAAGAGTCATGTCCAATGAAGTCTTTGAGGGCTTTACTGCCCAATTGATGTGAGGCTGGCATCTCCTGTTTTCTTGTCTGTGGACTGTCTGTCGCGTCATGGTACCTCAGCATAGCCTTTCTCATCGTCTGTTTGTCAGATGATGTTCGGGTCCGAGAACAGTGCCAAAGAGACCAATCTCTCTGAGAGATACCACAAATGGTTTTGTAGCTTCTGTCTGGCCGGAACGACAAAGGAGAGAAATTTGGCAGGCCACTTCATTGGGTCCTTGCTGATACTGGCCTCTGCCTTGAGGAGGTTCTTCATTAGTGCCAGGTCATTCGATGGTGCATCGGCAGCACTCGTGCACGTTAACCATGCTTTTCGTGTAGAAGATTGCCAAGAATACAGCAAGACTGGTGATGTCTTCCCAATTCTTCGGGTGCATATACATCCCCAAGCTGGCATCGAAGAGTGCCACCTTAAACGTGTACAAAGTCTTGCTAATCCAACGGCGTGATGGAATGCCCCAGGCGCTTTGATGGTGATGGATCTCCGACCGGCAGGGACGGTCCCTCCAAGAAACAGCAGTGTTAGTTCTGCCAGCTCCAGGTAGTCATGTCGAAGTGTCTCCTTGGTGCTGTTCTCGATCCATGTCTGAAGGAAGGTGATGGTGTTATGTATATAGCCCGTCAACTCTCTTTGTGGAGCAGTCACCTCGACCAATGTGTATTGTTGTGGTTCAATTCGCTCCAATTGTTCACCAGTCGCTTGAACAGCTGTTCATTGGGTCCTGTGGTTGGGCCATACACAATTGAGCAGATGCCCCCCCAATCAACTCATGGATGTGGTGTCTACATGCCAGTTGCAGAAGACTTCTACAAACTCTGTCTCCAGTCTTACGACGACTCCACTCCAGACCCCAGAGTTCACTGCAGTTGTATCAAAGACAAGAGCACCTATCCGGGATGTGTCCAGTGGATGGTCATTGAGGACCTGGAAAGAAAATAAATAGAATAGGTGACTACACACGCTAATATACAGTTAATCAATGAACGAGCATTTGTTATCGTTATTTATTACACGATCAGTAATCAACGAAGCGAAGCTGAGTCGATTATGCGAGTGGAATAAATAACGATAACAAATGTGAGTGAGTTAATAATACAAAAAATACAAAATAATACTGAATAATCACCTGAATAATCTTTGCTGCCTCATTTTCAGCAGTTGACCTCCCTTCCATCCCAACAATTGATAGTAGAACTTCCTGGCCATCCGTCCCTGTCAGTATCACCGCCACTCGTTCCATGTCCTTGCCCACATGCATTAGGGACTTGATCAGCTTCCCATCCCAGTGTAGTGCATACATCTTGGAAGTGATATCGCCAAGTTGCCACTTAGTAATATCTGCCGCCTTCTCAAGCCTTGCAGACTGTCTCCTCCTTCCGTTGTGTTCACAGACAGGTTGTACTCCTCAAGGTTCTTCCCTCCATCTTTACGAAAGGCAGCAGCCAGTTCTGTCACCGCCTATTCGAGATTGCGTACTTGTCAGCATGAAGCAGGCCTCCATAGAACACTTTCCATCTTCTTGCTGACCTTAGGGAGTGACACAGAAACAGTGTGCATTGGTATCTCAGTGGAATCTTCAGACTCAGGGTCGTGACTTTCTTCTACGGCATCTGCACTATGGGCAGCAGTGGCAGAGCGTAGACAATCCTTAGCTTTTCTCTCCTGCGCTGCCTGCTGATCAAGAAACTTGCGCTTCTGCCTTTTTGCTAGTTTCTGATCGCGTGGGCCCAGAGTTGCGGTGCGAGTAACCCCACGTACACCTTCCAGGTACAACCAGTCTTCCTTATCTGTCTGGTCTTGCTTCTCCAGCTGTTGTTTTGCTGCCAGTCTCTTCTCAAACTCGGGTTGAACAATCCAATATGTCTGCCTCGTGTTTGCCAAAAACTCCTCCCTTTTCTTGGTCTCTGTATCTGTTGTCCTATTCCTCTTACTCTTCCTTAGTTTGTACTCCTCAATATCTGTAAGGATCATCTGCTCTATCGCTTGCCACGATTTAAGGGTAATACCAGTATTTACCCACCAGTCCTGCAAGTCCTTTGTTACAAGTCTGGCGGCATCCAATGCGCTAGACTGAAGATGGCTGGCTTGCTGCAGTTGTTTATGATACCCATGGTACTAAAGAAGAACCTGTTTCCCCTGTTGGTGGATAAGGGCCAGTGAATCCATGGTTTCCTGGTACACTGAAGATGGGGGGACACTTGTCAAGAGCCACAGCAAGGTCTTGGTTTTGGTATTCATGCCTTTAGAAGTGAGGACCAGCAATTAGAAAACAAATATGCCTATTATTACATAAAGTTTGAATTTTATACACAAAATCTGAAACAAAAAATGAGTTTTTTGCCAAATATTTTTTATTGAATTGTATCACACCCACTGTCTAGTTGTCATATCATCTTTGGCTTTCAATTCTGCATCATTTGGTACCAGCAGCATCTCTGAGGTCATTCAAAGCGTGATAAATCATTATTTTAGGCATTTTGTGTAGTTGTCGTAAGGTTTCCACGGTACAGACTGTCTTACCGTAAGACGTCAATTTTTTTTTACCAAATTTACATTTTTGTGTTCCTGACACTCACTCACAACTTTTAGGAAACTTACATTAAATTCTGAACAACTTGTTTTTTTTTGGCCCAGCCTAGGCTTTACTGTATATATATATATATATATATATATTATATATATATATATATATATATATATATCTATATATATATATATATATATATATATATATATATATATATATATAATATATATATATATATATATATATATATATATATATATATATAATATTATATATATCATATATATATATATATATATATATATATATATATATATATATTATATTATATATATATATATAAATATATTATATTATATATATATAATAATAAGCGAAAGTGTTGTCTGTCTGGTGTGTGTCCTGTGTGTGTGGTATAGGTTCCGCCCCCCGTGGCGCAAACACCTCATATGGCACATTTTTGGAATCAGGTTGACCAGGGGAAGGTCATAAGCCCACTTGTGGATGATCCGATCCCTTTTTTTTTTTTTTTTTTTAGCAGCCTATTAGCGAGAATTGGGAAAACAAAAGTGGGTTGCGAGAATTGAGGAAGCCTTGATGTAGAGTGATGGGTAATGGTGAGTGAATGGGTGGGGTGATGGGTAATGGGTGTGGGGTGATGGGTGAGTGAATGGTGGGGGTGATGGGTTGGGGGTGATGGGTGAGGGGAAAAGGTGGGGGTGATGGGTAATGGGTGAGTGAATGGTGTGTGGTGATGGGTAATGGGTGAGTGAATGGGTGGGGGGTATGGTAATGGTGAGTGAATGGGTGTGTGGTGATGGTAATGGGTGAGTGAATGGTTGGGGGGTGATGGGTAATGGGTGAGTGAATGGTGGGGGTTGAGTGAATGGGTGGGGGTTGAGTGAATGGGTGGGGGGTGATGGGTAAAGGGTGGTGAATGGGTTGTATGATGGGTAATGGGTGAGTGAATGGGTGGGGGGTGATGGTAATGGGTGAAATGAATGGGGGTGTGGTGATGGGTAATGGGTGAGTGAATGGGGGGGGGGTGATGGGGAATGGGTGAGTGAATGGGTGGGGGTGATGGTAATGGTGAGTGAATGGGTGGGGGGTGATGGTAATGGTGTGTGGGGATGGTAATGGGTGAGTGAATGGGGGGGGTGATGGGGAATGGGGGAGTGAATGGGTGGAGGGCGATGGGTAATGGTTGAGTGAATGGGTGGGGGGGGATGGTAATGGGTGGTGAATGGGTGTGTGGTGATGGGTAATGGTGAGTGAATGGGTGGGGGTGATGAGTAATGGGTGAGTGAATGGGTGGGGGTGATGGGTAATGGGTGAGTGAATGGGTGTGTGGTGATGGGTAATGGTGAGTGAATGGTGTGTGGTGATGGGTAATGGTGAGTGAATGGGTGGGGGTGATGGTAGTGGGTGAGTGAATGGGTGGGGAGTGATGGGTAATGGGTGAGTGAATGGTTGGGGGGAATACATACATTTCTACATCCATGATTTCAGGAAAGTTAGAAGGGGCTATCTGGAGAGTCCATGTTTGGTGGGCCGAAGGCCACCAAACACAGGTGGTGGGCCGAAAGCCCACCAATAGCCCTCCGCAGGAGCTAGCCAAAAAGTCCGCCCGGAGGGCGGCTTTGCGGCTAGTATATTAGTATATATATCTATATTATATATATATATTGATATCATATCTATATCTATCTATCTATCTATCTATCTATCTATCTAGTCTATCTATCTATCTATCTATCTATCTATCTATCTATCTATCATATATACTATATATATATATAATATATATATTATATATATTATATATATTATATATATATATAATAATATATATATAATATATATATATATATATATATATATATATATATTAGGGTGGTCCACATTTACAGGTAAAAAAAAAAGTTTGTCGGATTCGTCGGGCCGGGTCGGAATTCTTGTCGATACTATGGCACAAGGTTCTGTGCAAAATTTCATTCCGATCGGATGATATTGTCCGGTCCCGCATGCGGCCAAAGTTTTCACTATTTAACAAAATTTGGGAAAAATAGTGAACTGAGATAGGGATTAGGGAATCAAATTTAGTACCTTCTACTCATAATTGTGTTTGTGTTAATGCTTTAATTTAAAAAAAAAAAAAAAAAAATTTTTTTTGGGAAAAAAAAAAAAAAAAAAACAAAAAATTTTTTAAAGGGGGGTTTGGAAACCCCCCCGGGGGGGGGGAAAGAAATAGGGGATTGGGGGGGGGGGAATTTTTTTTTAAAAAAAAATTTTAAAAAAATTTTTTTAACCATTTCATTTTTGTTTCTTTTAATTTTTTTTTTTTTTTTTTTTTTTTTTTTTTTTTTTTTTTTTTTTTTTTTTTGGGGGGGGGGGGGGGGGGGGGGGGGGGGGGTTTTTTTTTTTTTTTTTTTTTTTTTTTTTTTTTTTTAAAAAGGGGCTTTTTAAAATTTGCCTTTCCCAAAGTGGTTTTTTTTTTTAAAGTGAATTAAAAGGGGAAAAAGGACTGCTTTATTCATACGACTACTGCCCGGGGCCCAAACCAAACGGGCCCCTTTTTGGCCCCAGTTACCCTTCAGCCTTGTGGTGTGGGTGTTGACGCTCCCTCCCCTTGTGGGCCGCGTTAGTCGTTGTTTGCCTGCTTCGGGAGCCGCTGCAACGCAGCAGTTCACGCCTCACCCCCGAAGTTGGCTTCTTGGGGCACCCAAACCCAAACCCCCTGCTGGGGGAAACAGCTTCCCAAAAACGGGCAAGTGCACGGCCTTCTTCCATTCGCCCGTGTGCGGGGAAAGTCGGGAAAAGAACGGTTCCCTCGTCACCGCGGAGGTGGCGGTGGTGGGGGGAGAAAAAAAGGACGGACCCCCACGCAGAAGAAGACCCCGTTTGGGGGTGGAGAGGATCCCCGGCTGTACCAACATGGCAAATTGGATCGGTCCAAAACGGGCGCTGAAGGAAGAAAAATAAAACAGTTGACAAATTAAATTAGTTCGCAAAATACCCTAATATAATATTTATTTTCCCCTAATTGCCATGATTTTTAACCGTGACCTGTCTGCCTGCGGGGCGCTGGCTAGGCTGGTTTCCCGGAACATACTCTGGAATAGTATACCTGAATTATCAAAAGCTGCGAGTCATTACCTTCATTCAAAAACAACTGAATTTCACCTCATAAACATTACTAATTTACCTCATCCCCAAGGGACTGGGGGACCGCTAGTCCGTCCGTCCGCCCTATACTAAACTTAAAACTTTAACTTCTATGTAATACGACGGATTTTGGAAAATATAAGTATTCTTCCATTTTTTAGTAATTTTTTTAAATTTTTTTTTTTTGCATTCACAAAAATTTATAGATTCATCCAAATGTATATGGTGTGTGTATTGGGTTTATATTAATTGTACTATAATTCTATTTTAAAATTGTTAATATTATTTCCAATAAGTCATGTCAAAAACCTTTCACATACTAACTTTTTTTCGCACCAAATTTAAAATATTTTTTTGTTTTTGTTTTTATGTACTCTAATAAATGAACTGTTGGGTTAGGAAAATTTTAATTTAGGTTGTGGTAATAAATTGTTTTAAAACGATCACCTACAGACAGCTAATCTCTTTCAGTTGACGTCGAGAATCCCGGAGTTTCTCACTGGCCTGATGACGCTTTTCGACACGGGCACGCGGACGCCTTCGCCCTCATCACGGTGGCGAGGACGGCAGTTCCTGCGGGGCCGCGCTGCCCGGATGGACCCCGGTTTGCATCATGAAAGGGAGCCCGACCACCCTTTGGGCCGACAGGAGGAGGGGCGTCTGGAGCGCGGGTGCTAAACCCCGTCGGCTCACCGAGCGTCCACGACTGCCCGCGCAGCTCTGGGGGCTTGGGTGCGGCGACGAAAGAAAAACGGTGGTGAGACGGAGGGGACGCGGACTTCTTTCCGACGCGGGAAATCTGCTCAAATGGGCCTGTTCCCCCAAGCGTCGCCGCACGCCGATCATACGCCGGCTGTCGCCGCTGCGTTGGACCGAAAAAAGGATCTGGGACCGACCCCTTCACTTTTCACCGCTGCCACGGCCCGACCACCCCCGCTCCAGCACCGTGCGGCCCCACCGGGAGCGCCGGGAAAAGGGCTAAGGAGATCAGGGGGAGATGACCGTGAATGGCCGGCGGTGCCGCTCATCATACACGGGGACGGAAAACTTGTCGGGGGGAGGGCCCGGGTGGGAATCGGGGGAGGATTGCCCTTTCCGGTGTTCGGTGAGGGCATCCGAAGCTGTTGATGGTGCCGAAACTCGCGGCGGGGACGGGGCGTGCTGACCGGGCGGGCGGTCTACGCCCTTTTCAAAAGGAGTGGGACCTCGTCCAACATATCGGCATTTCTTCGACAAAACATCAGCAATACCGACTCAAGGGGGGCGCGTGCGCCCAATAAAAGCCGTAAAAGGGAATCTGCTCCATTTCCCTTTGCCGGCACCACGTGCTCGAGCTAGTGGTGGGCGCACATTCCCCGTCTGCTTGGGGCCCTTTCCGGCCCCGAGATCCAGCTTTTCAACGGTTTGTAAAGGGGTGGCCGCTCGCCAACCGGGCGTCGTCCAAACCGCTCGACGACCCCGTCGACGGCGCCGACAAGATCATCGCCACCTGCCAGCTTCTGAAGGAGAACAGCCGCGCGACGACTACCGCGAGATGGTCAGCTCACCATATGTGTTGGGGGGGTGGGGTTGAGGCGAACATCCGGAGCCGGGCGCCTCCCACCGTGCTCGATGGATGGCAAAGGTGTCTACCCTAAGATCCCCTCTTCCGCGAGGATTTTGCGCTCCCAACCAGAAGAGGGAGCTGACCCGGGTTTCCGACTTTTTTTTTTTTTCGTCACAACGTACGGGGAAACCCGTGGATGTCCCCCCATCTCGACCTGGGCCCCCGGAAACGGACCCGCCCCCCCAAAAGCCCTCGCCGCCTATCGCACAAGGGATCGGGCGGGCATGGGGGAAAGGTGTTTTGCCGGCACATGTGGTACGTCTCCGGGACTCTGGGCCTCTCCCCTTCGAGAGGCGACGGGGTCGAGGAGAAGGGGGCCTCGTAGCCCCATGCAGCAGGGGGCTGGGGGAGAAGAACCCGCCCGCCGCGCCGAGGGCGCCCTTGAGCTTGGACAGCGCCCCCCTGGCTTTTTTTGCGAGCCCAAAATCGTGGGCCTCGTCCCCGCCCTCGGGGCCGGGGTCACGATTTCCTCAACGTCACCCGGCCGAGTGGTCGGGGAGGGACGAAAAAACCACGGCTCGTGGGCGCCCCGCCCTACGGGTGTGAACACTTTGCGGGAGGGCGTCGCCTAAATCAGCGGGGGGCTGCGGCGCCATCACGCGCGACGAGGAAAGGACAGCACCTACTCGGGTCTGGAGCGCCCCCGGGCTTTTGAAACCCTGCGCAAATAGGTATAGGATGGGCCACGGGGGAAATTTCGTTTTTTTGATCATCGTCACCATGTAACTCAAAGGGTTTAATAGGGGAAAACTTGGGCCGCTCTGGGGGAGGGTAAAAATTTTACCGATGGGAATAAAATTTTGCACACATCCTTTATCATTTTTTCGACAAGATTCCGACCCGGCCCAACGAATCCGAAAAAAAAAATTTAAAAGTGGACCCCCCAAATTTATATATTTATTATAATATTTTAATATAAAATTATATAATATATTCTATATATTAAAATATAATATATATATTAGCCAAATTCCCAACACCCGCCCTCCAAACATCCACTTGTCCAAAAAACCCTTTTTTTAAACATTGTTTTTTGTTTTGGCCATTTATTTTACTTCTTTTTTTTATAGTTTTTAAAAAACATTGTTTTTGGGGTTTTTATTTATGCATTAATTTTACTTTCCGGGATACCCTGGATCGGCCTGAAAATTTTCATCTGTTTTTTGTTCTATCATTTGTCCTTTCTTTATGGTTACTGGATTCCGAAAATCCGCTATTCAATTTTCCGACCACCTTCGGGCCCCCCCCGGTCGGTTAACTTTGGATAAAAAAATTTTTTTTTTTTATAATTTTTATATATTAAAATAAAATTTTTTATATATATTAAATTTATTATATTATTTAAATTTTTATATATATATATATATATATATATATATTATATAATATATATAATATAAAATTTTTATATATATTAGGGTGGGCCAAAAAAACGAATTTTTGAAATTTATTTGCTCTCCGCCCCTCTTAAATTTCCCCTTTCTGAGAAAATAAATTGGTATTTTTTTAGCATGATTCTGCAATATTTAGTGGTGGTCAATGTGTCGGAAGTTTCTCAGCCTGTTTCTGATGTCATATTCCTAGCCTATCCTATGTTCTGGGATTTAGGAAACAGAGTCTTGACGTCGACATTCTCTTCCTCTCCACAATGTCGAAAAACGTGGGTTTATATACTTGGGTCGGAGGAAATCATTCCGGGGGTCAAACTCCCCTCCTCCGGCCAAATCTCGCGTTTTCGTTCGCACTACCCAACCTCAAGAAGGGGAGGGTGCGAGCGCCAAAGTAGTGATGGGGGGAGGCCTGTTTTCTGGACAACGAATCCCTACACAAGACAGGACAAACCTGCTAAGGGCCAGGGCCCCTTTATGACCTTGAAAGGCCTGAAAAGATCGTGACGTCAGACACAGACGTAGAGGACCAACAAAGGGAAGGTTTAAGCAGACACGGCAACCTGTTCGTGTGGCTCTCTCAGGCGCCTTGAAACTCATCAAAAATCCAAGGCCGAACTTTCCCCCCCGCCTAGCGGGGGCTTTTGGGGGAGGGGGGCATTGAGTTCGGTGGCCTTTGCAGTGCGGAAGGGGGAAGTGGCCCAAAATGAAGGGGGCGAATCAAAGGGAAATTTAATGGCCGGATGGAACAGGAAGCTTTATGCAGCCGGTGGAGTTTTCGTCATCTTCTTCTGTTTCCCTGTCTGACGGGTCCGTGTGGAGGGGGAGGGGGCATCGGGGGGGTGCGGTTCCCAAAGAGGAAACTGACTTCGGGGGCAGAAAGTTTGGCCCCCGGCTTACAGCGGCCCTAGAGCCCCCAGATGACGACAGGGTGGCTCCTACGTCCTGCAGAGGGGGCCAAGAGCTTGGCTATGATCTCTTGGAGTTGAAAATGAGCCGAGCCTTGTGGCGTTCCCTGACGGGTTTGTGCTGAAAGGGGTCCACCTCAAGGGGATTCAAAGGGACTGGGGAAACATTTTTTCGTTCGTTAATCGGACGGGAAGTCTTTTTCCTTCCCTCCTGGATTCCAGAGGAGTGTGGACAGACTCCCCCTGCTATATCTATTCATTAAACTGGATTTTTGGACTCTCATGCCTCCCCAGTATATAAGGAGTCGCTGATTGGGTGATGCTTCCCGGGTGGTGGTGATGGTGGTGGATCTTTTTCCTCACCGCCACCCCAAAAACCTTTGCGTTTTCCTCAGAAAAAAAAATTTTTTATTTTCTTTGCTTAAATCACCTCTTTCCAAGAAGGGCCCATTTTGTTTAATTATGAATCAGGCGTTTTTTCAACAAAAAAACGCCATTCGTAAATCAATAGGGGAAAAAAAGTCATGACTGAGTGTCACAAGAGTGGCGGTTTTTTAGGTTTCGTGCATTGAAATGTAGTACACCTAAACCCATTTACCAGTTACCCGTGATATTTGGTTAACTGGCATACATCTTTCAGGACATTGTTGCATATCATGAACATAAAAAAATTTTCAATAAGATACAACCCTATTAAATAATTGAAGGAAAGGGAAAAAAAATTTAAACCCTTTTGTCTTTTTTTTTTTGCTTCAACCGCTGTAATCCACATTTTGTCGTATTAAATTTTCAAACACGTTTCAAAAACCTCACACTTTCCGATTCTTTGGTATTACATTTACAAAAAAGGAAAACATTAGTGGTCAAAATGCTTTGAAAAAAAAACTACTGAAACTGGGGCCATGACGGGGGAGCCTCTGTAGCTCTCCCCAAATCATCTCCACGGCCCAGTTTCAGTGGGTTTTTTCTTTTTTTACCACTTTGACCACCAATTTTTTTCCTTTTTTGGTACATCTCATCCAAAGGAAAGGAAAAATGTTGGAAATTTGAAAAAGTGATTGAAAAATTTTAAAGGAACAAAAATGTGGTGTTTCGTCTGTTGAAGCAAAAAAAGCAAGACAAACTTATAAACCCATTTACTTTCCTTTAATTTATCTTAATATTGGTGGTCTTATTTTAGTTGTTTTATGCTAATGTATGCAGCAATGGATCATGACCGATGTTAGGATCATGTTCCTAATATCATCTGTGCTTTGGGAATTCGGTAGGAGTACAACATTTCAATCACTGAAAACCTGAAAACCCCCTACTCTTGTGAAACTCAATTTTGATATTTTTTTCCCATTGATTTAAATGCGTGTTTTGTTAAACATTCACTGCTGATTCACTGAATAAAAACAATAGCCCATCTTGCGTAGGAGGTGAGTAAAACAAAGAAATATAAAAATTTTTTTTAGTAACCAAGGGTTTTGGTTGCGGAGAGATTCCAAATACCCCCACCATCACCACCCAGCCCGGGGGCTCGCCAATCAGCGACGTCCTTACATACGGGTAGGCATCGAGCCTCCCCGCCCGGAATTCCCTTTAAATGAATAGACTATAGCACTAATTACCAGCGAGAGACCCAACTCCTTGGACTTCCCACTGGATTGGGGCGGGGGATCAGCAGGGGAAAGCCGTCTACCCTTCTTCAGGAAAGGGTCGAGAAGACAAGGTCGTGGGGTGTATTTCGACACATGGTGCAAACACCGGGCGCCATTTAGGGGGGGTGCTCCTGGAGCGGAAGCTGGGTCGGGGGGTCCTTATTAGCCTGCGGGGCCCTATTCTGGAGTGATCATGGAGCCTCTTCTCAGCATGCGCGGGCCCCCCCTCTGGACCATACATTTAAGTGTTCCGCCGCTTTCAAAAGGGAGCAAACCTCCTCGACAAACACAGTCCGACAGGATGGGCCGGACGAGCCCCGCCCGTTCATGAGGAGGAAAGGGAGGCACTCCTGCTTGCCTGCCGACTGTCCTCCAAGTTGTTCAGGATGACTCCAGAGTTCCGGGCTGAAATCATTTACCTGGGAGGGCTGTACCCCCATTTTCCTTCAAGTGACCTGGGGAAAGCCCACCCGTGGATGGCCCCAAAATCATGTACGCTTTAAATTTGGGGTGTTTCAGGACCAACTCCACGACAGACAAGTAGGAGAAAAGTGCCGATGTCGCCCTTTTCCCGCAACGGGTACAAAAACCGTGGTTTACCACTTCACTCCTGCTGCTGCTCCTAGAATTTCCTGGATCTTCTGCAGGAGGGCTGCGGACCTACCCCGACCCCCAAGATCGCGAAAGTGTCTTCGTCCGCAGCTGCAGAACACCGGTGTACTTATCGGAAGAGCTGGTGTGCCTTGCCTCTTGACGAAGAGTCTCCACTGAGACAAAGAGGGCCAATGGTTTCACCTATGATAGGAGAAGGGGACAGCGATTGATGACGACATCCCCAAAGTAATCAGGTCGGAAGGAGAATATTCCGACTTAGGAGTCCCCTGCCGCCAACCCTTGCTCCAGGAAAGCTGTTCCATAAGCTGTGACTTGAGATGGACTTCGTGGATGAGACCCGCGTGTGTGGAGCACTGCGAGGGCTTGCGCAACGCCAGCAGCGCTAAACAACGATCGCGGTGTGAACGACCACGCTGAGCGGATTGTGGCCCTGATAAAGGAATCACTGTAATGCACACCGCCAAGGGATGATTCAGCTCCAAGTTCCTCCTGGGGTGGTAGCAAAGCACCGAAAGCGGTTCCCCACCTCCTGGAAAGCGTCATGACAACTGGACACAATGATGCCTGGCAAGCATGAGACCCTCGCACTATACAGCGGCTTAATACCCGAGACGGTTCTCCTAGTACTGGGAGAACTTCCAGACTCCTGAGCCACCCTCTAATATTCTTCGATCCGCTGAAATGTCGCTCATAACACTTCTCAAGTAAAGGTTGCAATAAGATCTGGCCGGTATTACCAGAGATCATAGTTGCAGAACTTTTATCATAGCTGGACAAAATGGCCCATTTTTGGTCACAAACTGCTGGGGCGGATATCATAAATTGATGGGGGGAACCCTATCACAAACCGCGCGGGCAGGCTAAGAGTTGGTTCACGAGTTCTAGCGCGACTATGATAACGGCCTCCGCGACTATGTATAAACTTTCCAGCTGTTAACAGGCCGAGACACATAACAGCCTCAATGAAGAACATATTCGCCCCATAGGATGTGCTGAGTGAGCGAGTGGATGCACAGCTGATTAGGAAATACCGCGTAGACCGTGTGCGGGCTAAGAGTGAAGTTCACCGATTATTCTAGCGCGACTATGTAAACTTTTCCTTCTGTCACAGGCCGAGACACAATAACAGGCAGGTCATATAACAGAGGGAGGGATGCCCTCATGAAGGAATATTCCGCCCACATAGGGATGTGTTGCTAGTGAGCTAATTGATGCCGCTGATTAGGAAATACAGAGTCAGCACCGTGGGATGGCAATGTCCTCACCAACTTTGTACAAACAGATTTTAGAATCGAAACATCGCATCTGCAACACTGCCCCGTAGTTTACACAGATACTGCACCAACGGTACATCTATATGCTTTATTTTCGGGAATGAATTACTACATTACTCTGTGTCACTGCCCTAAACATGTTATCACATAAGGGAGATGTATCAACCCATCAAAACGTGTCAAAGTATTAATTTACTGATTATATAACCATTTAAGAACGAATGACTATATTTAGCAAACCTATATAACCAATTGTGCTGGATTCAACTTATATAGTGGCGTAGATAAGAATGTATCATATCCAAGAGTATATGATAAATAATTTGTCATAGCTTATGTAAGTTTTGGTAATACCGCCCTGGAGAGCAGAGATATTCGGAACAAATTTCCCGTATTCTACCTGAACCACCCTATTATATATATATTATATATATAATATATATATATATCATATTATATATATATATATATCTATATATATATATATATATATATACTATATATATATATATATTATATATATATATAATTCTATATATATATCGAAATATATATATATACATATAATATATAATAATAGATATATATATATATATATATATATATATAATAATATATATAATATATATATATATTATATATATATATATGGCCAGGCAATAAGTGCCGAGGTCGGACAAAAATGTTACAAAGCCATTTCACCTGAAATGGGTTTCTTTGGGGTATTTTTCTAACCCACACAAAAAAGTCACTCAATCCACCCATGGCACATACTCGTTTTCAAGGGGAAAATCCTAGATGCCGCCGCCGTGGAAGGTAAAATATTGAAATAGGCATACTTTGCTGAATTATCAACATATAAACAAAATAAAGTGTTTTAAATCCTACTAATTTTGAGTGTTTCTTTCATTTAAAGTTACTTTGGAAGAGATTGGAGATGTGTTTTCATATTGAAATCAACAAAAAATCAAATTTGGCCTACAATTACCCTAAATGATCAAAAATTAAGTGTCTGAAACAACCACTATAATCTTTTTACATAGGTATTATTGTATTGTGTATATTGTGTATGTATATATGTTATTAATATGTATATTGTTGTATATTCTCAAGTGACTTTCAAACCATTAATTTATTTATAGTCCGTTTCATCATCACGGTTTTTTCCACCTCATTTTCTTTCATATCCACAGGTGTACCGTTCATACAGGTAATGCCCTTCTTGACTACGCTGGGGTGCAATGGAGCCATTTTTTGGGCTTGTATATGTTCTTGTGTTGTACTTTTAATTGCATTAGAGGTTATCCTGTCCGAAAAAAGCTGTCCCATTTCTCGCAAGGCCCTTCATTGCAAAGCCAATGATGGCCTTTGTCGATAACTGAGACCGTAGCTTTATATACCTCAAACCTGATTTTTCTTTGTGATTCAAAAGACGGGTGATGCGGAAGTTCACATCTTATCTGTCAGCACTACGGCAGCCTGCAACACGCTATAATTGGAGGTATAAAATAATATATATTTGTAGGTCCTGGTGTTTTCACATGGATATGGCGGAGTATAAAGTTTGTTTTTAAGGAGCCAGCAACGGCTGACACGAACGGAAATGAGACGAAAGTTTGAGGCAGAATTGGATATCTCAAGATGAACCAAGTCAGCCATGCCAGCTTGTATATGTAGTACATTATAATCTTCTCATATCATTACTTGAATTATTATACTACTTCAAATCTCACTCCTCTTCCGTCAGTTACCTGGAAAGGATGTCTGCTTCAGTACTGAGCCATCGGTGCATCTCGTTTCCGTAACTCAAAGGATTAACACATATTGCCGCATATCGGCTATAATTGTTTACCAATATCTCGTGAACTTCTCTTTTTAGGAGGGACATAAATGTCAGAGCTTGGAGTGTCTTTTCCTGACTCATCATTAACTTCCTTGTACTAGTGACGCAACGCATTTTTGTTGCAATATGAATGTGTAATTTTAACCCGCAGTAATAATCATCGTTCACACAATTGACCATACAGTGTTTCAGCCTCTGATGTAATTATCCACCCTCTGGTGTGAGCATGCTGCTTCAGCGCCACAACTAACGTGCATATAGCGATAAAGTGTAAGTGTTACCGTAGATGTGAAATGACTAATACACGAGTGTCTTGCGGTGACAATACATTCTTACAAAATTATTACCAAATGATTACAAATTTATTATTACCTGAACGTGGCACGTTACGCACGTTGCACAAGAAAAACATATCTGAGAGGATCCCCTTACTGACAACACATTTAGTATTACATTCTAGTCTACTGTAATTAAATATAGCTGGACAATAATAATAATACAAAAGTTTAACCAGCCCATTCCAAAACTTTTCGCTAGCCTTTGTCTACAAGTCTGATATGGTGTGATAGGGAATAATAATTTTTACTTGACTTTTCTACACTTGCTGTAGTATTACGCAAACTGTAAATCTACGTACCTTTGAATCGCAGCTTCCCCAAGGGGGCCGAGCAAAGGGAATACCGTAGAAGAGTGAAGAATCTACGCCCTTTTAACTGATTGCTCTACGGTGCCTGAGAGACGGCCCTCGTCATGTCAACCACAGTACTTTGTGCAGCCTTCACCCCACCCGCAGCGCATCACCACCACCCCACACCACCGCTGCTGTCGCGCCAAAGTTTCATCCTTGTATAGTCGTGGTTTGAAATATGCGGAAGAATAGCGTTATCTTTGTGTTTTATCATAGTATATACATAACTATTTATGCCAGATCTCTCTCTCATCTCTCTCTTCTCTCTCGTCATCTCTCTCTCTATCTCTCTCTCCTCTCAAGTCTCCTCTCTCTCTCTCTCTCTCTCTCTCTCTCTCTCTCTCTCTCTCATCTCCTCGTCGCTCTCTCTCTCTCTCTCTCTCTCTCTCTCTCTCTCTCCTCGACCTCTCTCCTCTCTCTCTCTCTCTCTCTTCCTCTCTCTTATCTTCCTCTCTCTCTCTCTTCTCTCTCTCTCATCTCTCTCTCTCTCTCTCTCTTCCAAAATCCTCCCTCTCTCCTTCTCCTCTCTCCTCTCTCTCATCTCTCTCTCCATCTCTCTCTCTCTACTCTGCTCTCTCTCTCTCTCTCGTGCGCTCGCTCTAGATTATATATATACTATAGGTAAGTATATAGAGTATATATATATTATATATTTATTATATATATATATATATAATTTATATAATATAATATATATATATATATATAATCTATATAGTATATATTACTATATATATACTATAGTATATATATATATATATATATATATATATATATTAGATATGTTTTTATATGTAATATATTATATACATATATAGCATAGAAATTATAACTCCATTATATATACCTATAATACTATATATTTATATATCTTTATAAATCTATATATCTATCTATCTACTATCTTCTATCTCTCTCTCTCCTATATATATATATATAGCTAGATAGATGTATATATAATATACAATGGTCCCCATAAACCGAGAATTTCGAATAACGAGGTCGTTTTATGCGAATTCGCTCTATGTGAAACATATAACCTAATGGGAAAATTTGTTATTGGTCGATCGGTCCCCCCGCCCGTACCCTTACATTTTATACTTTGTTCACATACCCATGCATACCGAACATGGTAATTATTTTACCCTATTATCGAATTCCCTACACAATTGGAGTAGGGTTTTTTCGTTACCTTATTGGTTCTAGGAACATTCTTTTGGCTCAAACGATGCGAGACAAGTGTTTGTTTACGTGCGGCGTGCCTCTCACTCTCTCCTTTTGTGACCTAGATCGCCTCTGTTCTTCCCCTGCCGCGGACTACTTTAAACTGCAGATGTTGCTTTAGTTAGGAGGTTAAAGCCGTGGGAAATTAGGTTAGTTAGTGACTCAGACGCAATTTGCCATATAACCTGGCCATAGACCACTGTAGACCTGGAGCTGCACACGCGACAATGTTTTGAATTGCAGGTGGCATAGGGCCTGCGGGCGCCCGACAAAGGATATAGTGGTCTATGGACTATCATATAGACGGGTTTATATCAGTATCTATGTATACATGTATCTTCGTAAATGTTTGTTCTATAATATTATCAAATAGATAACAGTAAACACGCTAAAGTCAATGCCAATTACGATGACAATTACAGAAAATATGCATGACCTAATATTTCACTTAACTCTTCGCCATTTAAAACTTTGCGATCACATACTTTTTATCATAAGGGATCAATCTAGCGCAATTTTATTAGCTTTACATTGCTATATTTCGTTTCGGAATACATTTAATTGAACTATGCACAAATAGCGTTAAAATAAATAAATAAAATCATCAATCTGGTATTTTCCCGATTGATGAGGTTATATTTATTTACTTATATAGTATTTCGTTTTGCGTGGGGGTAGCATGAATTAGTACCATGTATAAATTAGCGTTGATAAATAATACCCTCATCAATCGGTAAAATTATATATTACTGATCTATTATCCTATATATATTATATATATATATATATATATTATACAAGGTGGTATATAACAGTTTCAGTCGCACTATACCACATTTCACCCCTACTACCCCCCTTCGAATTCCACACCCTCGATATCTTCTCCCTCCCATCCCCCAACCTATCCTCACCTATCCCTGGAGCAAAGGCGTGTTGGGTGAGGGAAGGACAAGGAGGAAGGGTGAGATAAGAATGAGTAAGTGTCATGAATGTGGTGTGAAAAACTTATAATACCAATAAGAAATACTGAAATGGATGTGTGGTTTTTAACAGCAGATAACTCGTGAAAGAGACGCAGATCGAGTAGGGCGATCTGATAGAGTTTTTAAAGTGATAAGGGATTTAATCAAGGAGACTGGTTGCGGAAAAGTTCTTAAGCTATTAACCAGGGTAGAACAGAATAATGGATTCAAGCTGGAGGGCGTAAGATTAGAAAGAAAATAGGGAAAATACTGGTTCACAAATAGGGTGGTGAAAAATTGGAATGGACTCGTATTACAGGTAGTTATGGCAGAGTCATTGGAGAGCTTCTACCCCACTGTACTCGGGCGTCACACCACCCTGTCGCCACTCACCACCTTTGCGTCCACCTCGATCCCTCCTCCCCATTCCCCACATATTCTTGCTGTGGTAAATGCTAATAATATGAATATGAATAAGAATTAGGCCGAGAATTTGTTCTTTGGTCATTTTGTCCAAGCAAATAATTTGGTAATTTATCATCTCACCTGGCTAGTTAATCTTAATCTACATATTTCTAGAAAGTCTCTGGAAAACAAAAATTCCCTCAGGATTTTCATTAGATTTTGCGTTTCCTTAGAAGTTTCCTTCTCGGCCTATTTCCTTAAAATAGGAAATTTCCTGCAAGTGGAAACCTGTGTCACTGTAACATCAGGATTGCCAGATATTTGGCGGGTTTTGGCCTAAATTAACTGAACAAAAAGAATAAATGGAAAAAGTATTAATCTCATGAAACTAATTATTTTGTAAATAGATTTCTTTAATACCAAATGTATTTAAAATCAAATGTTTCAAATCTGCCCAGCCCTGCATAATCTATCTAAACTGTCTTTCCAGGAATCTCAGGAAGTCGTCTTTGTCCAAAATAAATGTTGAAAAGGAATTTTGAATCAAAATTATTTGTTATTTTTCCTTATTAGAGGTACATTATACATACTAATTAACTGATAAAAAAAAGAATTGGCCTACGCCACATAACACGTTAGTTTAGGGTCTATGCTGTACGGTAGGGGTTACAAATTTAAAAAAGAGATGGCCGAGCCCATAGGGCTGATTTATGTGTGCGGGCCTAGGCCGGTGGGAGTGCGGGCCCTGAATGAATGTGGGGTAAAATTTAGAGTGCTTTCCCGCCCTTATTAGTGTTTTCTTTTTCTCCAGACCTTCAGACCCCTTCAGATACTCTAAAACGTAATTATAAAGTGGGGAAGAGATGCCCCCCTTCATCAACGCCCTCCCCCCTACATTACCCCCGGCCCCTGGACCCCCTGAAAATAAAATTACTAACCTAACCTCACTACAACTAACCCATAACTCCTAACGATATCTAAGGGTGGAAAAGGACTACAATTTTACCAGGATAGTTGGTTAGGTTAATAATAAAAAAATTTTTTTTTATCTCGCCCCCATTTATTATTACGTTTTAGAGGTATATGAAGGATTTTGTTAAGTCTGTATAAAATAAAACCACTAATAAGGGCGGGAAAGTACTCTAGAATTTACAAATGTGATTCAGATTTCATAGTAGTTTATTGAAACTGTTTTTCCACCATATTTTACATTATGTTGGTACTAATTTGTGCATATTATGGTACATGCAATGTAACGTGTTTCGAGCAAATAAGAAATGTCCCAACTTCAGATTTTCATTGAAAACAATTTTTTTTCCTCTGGGTGCGGGCCTTTGCGGGAGCGGGGCCTAGGACCATGGTCTACTCGGTCCCCCTTAAATCCGCCACTGCCGACCGCCACAGGAAAGAGCTTTTATGTTAGGGCATAGTACCCTGTAAACCTGGACTGCGCACGGAATATCGCCTGTTTCGCACAAGGGCCTGAGTCCGGAGGGCCGCTCGGATTCATATATATATATATATAATATAATGTATCATAATATATATATATATATATATATATATATATATTATATATATATACGGATCATATAAACTGGTTTCTCAGTATATATGATATACTGCAGTCTTCGTAAATGTTTTTTCTATATAATATTATCAAAATAAAAAACAGTAAAACACGCTAACGAAATGCATTACGATACTGAAGAAATATGGCAAGAACTAATATTCACTTCAACTCTTCGCCCTTTAAAACTTTGCGAGTCAACTTTTATGCATGAAGGGTATCAATAGAACGCAATTTATTAGCTTTCCATTGATATATTTTGTTTTCGTATAAATGAATTGAATCATGCATAAATTTAGGTTTAAATAAATAAATAAACTCATCAATCGGGGTAATTTTCCCGATTGATGTGTTATTTATTTCTTCATATATATTTTTTCTAATAAATGAATTAGCACCATGTTAAATTAGCGTTCACTAAGAAATAAGTGTTTCAATCGGGAAATTTACCCGATTGTGATTTTATTTATTTATTATGCTAATTGTATGCATGGTTTCTAATTCATTTATCAGAAAAATGAATACATCAATGGCAAGCTAAATACAACGGCGCTTCTATTGGATAACCCTTCATGATAACATGTTGACTTCTCGCAAGTTTTAAGTGCGAAGATTTGAAGTGAATCAGAGTCTCGTAATTGCATTTCTTTAGCGTGTTTTTAAACTGTTTTCATTGATAATATTATAGAAACAAACATTTGGAAGATTACAATTATATCATTATATTCTGATAAACCAGTCTATATGATAGTCCACTAGCCACTATTATCTTGTGTCGGGCGGGCCGCAGCTGCTATGCAGCCCTGGCAATTTCCAAACAATTGTCCGCGGTGCACATTCAGAGAATAGTGGTCTATGGTTAGGTAGGGGGATCTATGCTGTGACGGTAGGTGTTACTATTGTAAAAAAATGAATGGCCGACGCTAATAGAAACTTTTTTTAGGGGGGCGATGCTGTACGAGGTTAATAATTGTCTGAGAATGACAAGTAAAAAACACACGAAAAAATCAAATACAGATACCGGTAATACCGGTATTTTGGCACGGTATCAGTATACCGGTATTGTACCTCCTGATACGGTCTGAGGACGTACCGGTATTATTACCCGTAAACCGTATCGGCAATACCGGTATTTTCTTGATACCGCACCACCCTAGCCTGGTGTGCCCATGAGCCTGAGCCAGAAGAGCTTCTACCGAGAGGTGGTCACTCGCGCGGCATTTTGATTTCAGGGACGCATCGATCTATCGGCAGAAGGGCCTCTGACAGTCGCTCTGCGGAAAGAGGGTTGAATCTCATCTCCTTTTGGTGATATAGGGTGATAATTGAAGTTGGTAGAGATGAAAGGAAGGAGATATGAGGAAGGAAAGGAGAGATAAGGACTCACCGCATTACCCCATCACCCCAACACCCATTCCTCCCCATCACCCTCACCCATTCACTCACCCCATTACCATCACCCCGGACCCATTCCTCAACCATTACCCATCAAACCACACCCATTCACTCCACCCATTACCCATCACCCCACACCCATCCAGAATTAGGTTAGGATAAGAACAAGAAGAACATACGTAATATAAAAGGCAAAAACCACAACAGAGGAATGCTACAATGTGTGGCAATCAGCATAAAGAACACGTTCAACCGAATTTCTTTCACTCACTATACGCTTTTGTTGTTTTTTACGACGTGAAAAATCCTGACCCTCCTGCTACTTCCTGACTGATAATTTGATGCCAGAGAGGGAATACTACCTTTCTTCTAAAATTTCAGTTGTACACCGCGCGGCCAAAGTCTTGTTTCGCGACATCATACACAGCGCTTCCATACGAGAATTCAGAAAAAGTACTCTATGGCAGCCTACTGACTTTCGAAAGAGGATATTTACAATAATGGCAGCGTTTGTTTTAAGGCACGGCAGTCCATCAAGACAGTTGAGGAATGTTCAGATGCCACTGTCAATTATATAGACGAGCATTTAAAAAAGTATCGCCATTCCTCCAGCGAGTAATTTGAACAGACGCGCATTGGTAATAAAGCTATCATTATTTGCATAATAGGTGGCAAAAAGACCTAAACAAAGAGCAAATTAAAGTTTATTGTATCCTCCACAAGGCATAGATGCCAGTGGAGAAATATCACGGATTGTGGTATGTTACGAGGAATGTGTGCATAATTGGGTATAGAGTGTCATCGGTGGGTTGGCGGCGTCGCAGCACCGCGAACCGAACAGTATAATTGGCCAGGTGAGTGTAAAAGTCATATCGCATATTTTTCTTGCTACCTATTTGGATGGGCTCCACTTGACGTTTTCATGAACATTTAGGGTGCTTGTGATGTTTTACATCCTCGCCTGGCACTTCATACTGTTACGGTGTCGCGGCTGCCGGACACCCAACCCACCGTGAAACTCTCCACCCACTTATGCACACATCTCCTCTAACATCCACAATCCTTGATATTCTTCTACTGGCCTACTATGCCTTGTGTAGAGATACAATAACTTTAATTTTGGTTCCTTTTGTTAAGGTTTTCCCCCCACACCACCCCCCCCCCCCCCACCCCCCACCCCCCCCCACCCCCCCCCACCTTTTTTTTTTTTTTTTTCCCCCCCCCCTTGCCACCCATTATGAAATTAATGATAGTTATACACATCGCATCTGTTCAAATTACTCGGCGGAAGGAAGGCGATATTTTGTTAAATGCTTCGTCTATTTGACAAGTGGCCTCTGAACATTCCTCACGCTTGATGGACTGCCCGTGCCTTAAACAGCTGCCATAATGTAAGATATCGCTCTCGAAAAGTCAGTAGGCTGCCATAGAGTGACTTTTCTGAATTCCCGTATGGAAGCGCTGTTTATGATGTCCGCGAACAATACTTTGGCGCGCTGTGTATTCTATCAATAATTAACCATAATATCATGCAAACATGGCATCATTCTAATAAGCAACCCTTAAGATAGATGGAATTTTCGCATGATAAAAAAAAAAAGAAAAAAAAAAGAGACTATAATCTCCCTAAACTCACCTCACCCATTCACTCACTTACCATCGTTTGTGCCAGTTAAGATTTACACATTACCCATCCCCCATCTCCCCCACGCCATCACCCTCACCCCCCACCCATTGCTCTCACCCCCCACCCATCACACCCCTTCCATTACTCATCACCCCCACCCATCACCCATCCCCCCATCACCAACACCCCCACACCCATACTTTTGATACAAAGTATATTCTTTCTGAACAGGAAATTGTATTGTCACAAACTTTAACTAACCACCAGGTTTTTATGACGAATTTCAGATTTCACATAATAGGAGATTTTTGACATTTAATTTATTCACTAGTTTATTTCACACATCTGCATCAATAACAAGATAAAAAAGTGCAATGTGCCATGTGTTTGGGGGGTGTGGGTTGATGGGTTAATGGGTAGTGAATGGGTGTGGTGGTGATGGGTAATGGTTGAAGGTTACATGTGTCCGGGGTGATGGGTAATGGTGAGTGAATGGTGGGGGTGATGGGTGAGTGATGGGTGTGGGGTTGGGTATGGGTGAGTGAATGGTGTGGGGGGATGGGTAATGGGTGAAGTGAGTGGGGTGGGGAAGATGGGGTAACGCGTGTGGGTATGGTGATGAGTTGAATGGGGGTGTGTGGTGATGGGTAATGTTGGTGGAGGAATTCCCTTCCTTCTTTGATTCCTTATTTCTTTCTCTCGTCAGTTTCCTCTTCGACCTTCATCCCTTCCAATTTCTTCTTACTCTTAATTCTCCTTTCCTTCTCACATTAACTCCTTCCTATCCCTCTCATCCCACCTTCCATTATCCCCCCTCATCACCAAAAGGAGATGAGATTTCCCCCTCTTTCTGCACGAGCGACTGTCAGAGGCTTCGCCGCCTAGATCGCTGCCGTCCTATGAATCAAATTGCGCGCCATGTTAAATCACTCGAGTGACACCTCTCGGTAGAAGCTCTCTGGTCTGAGGGAGTCAGGGACAGGGTTGTGCACTTTTGTAGCCCACATTATCGTACCGAGCCACCAAAATTATCGTATTTTCAGGTAGATTATCGTACAACCGTAGCTAAAATAATATAGTCAGTAGATAACTATATAGGTACATCATTGAATTCAGCATTCCACATATAAAAATATTTTCTCTTTTCACCAAAATATATAATATATCCAATCATGACACAAAATTCCATGTTGATTTATTTTTTCCAAAATAAATGAAATTAAATAAAACCATAAATTTATTTAGTAACACATAAAATTACTCAAAATAAGCTGAACTCGAGAACTCTACGTAGCTATCATCCTCAAAAGAAAAGAGGAATTCCTGTTCCTCCTCTATTCTTTTATCCCCTGTGTTAGCTGGCGCTTATAATGATAGTGTGTCAGACGTCAGTTGTCATCGACTTATCAGATCATGTGTACGGATGAAAGTAACACAATCTGCCTTTTCCCTTTTCCCTTTTTTCCCTTTCAACACACAAGTATTCATTTTTTTAAAGCTAATATTGACCAATTGAAACAAGGAGACGGGTACCCACGAGTGTAACTTTCCCGCAGAATCAACAGACTTTCAGTACTCTATTAATCTTGCTATCCCGTATATCACAACCAAAGCCGAGAGAGCTCCCTTAGCCTTGATCACAACTAGGTAAATACACACACACGCACACCCACCAAACACACACACACACACACACACACCAAACACACACACCTCGATCCTGGGGGTGTAGGGAAGTGTGTGCGGGTTTCAGTCAATCAGCCACCGGGGTTTGGTTGTCGTGGAGTCTAGAATGTAAATAAAAAAATTCAGATTAAAATAAGAAAAATTAAAAAATTTAAAAAATGGTTCCTCTTGTTTCTATATTTTTTTGGTTCTGATATATGCTAATTGGCTCTTTATGTAACCTTACGTAATATTTGTTTTTTGTTTTTATTCTATTTTGAGTTTGGATTTTATATTTTTTGACTGATCTGAATTATTGACTTTTTTTGCACTTTCTATTTTTTTGTGTGATTGTAACTTATTTTTCTCTCTTTTTTATATTATTTTCTAGCTTATGAGAAGTGCGTGTTTACTTATCAACTCACTACACACACAGACACAGACACAGACACAGACACAGACACAGACACAGACACAGACACAGACACAGACAGACACAGACACAGACACAGACACAGACACAGACACAGACTCCGACTCCGACTCCGACTCCGACTCCGACTCCGACTCCGACTCCGACTCGACACGACACAGACACAGACACAGACACAGACACAGACACAGACACACACACACACACACACACACACACACACACACACACACACACACACACACACACACACACACACACACACACACACACACACACACATACATTCCCTGCTGCTCTAGGAAAAAAAAAAGATAAATAAATAAAATAAGGACTTTCTATCTGCCCCCCACCCCCTCTCTTCACTATTAACCTCAATATTATAATATAATATAATGTATTATAACCTCTAATAACCTTAACTATTATTATACCTCTAATTCACACCTATCAAGAGGAAACGTCCACTAACTACTATACAATGGAATCACCCCTTTGAGTAATATACAGTAGTTACATATTATACTCTTGATGAAGTAATAAGTCTTTGATGCAATATATACCTTGTCAAATGCCTTATATATTTCAGAACACAATAACACAATAAAACTATCCATTTTCATTCACTCATCTCTTGTTTCACCTGGTTTGAATAATACAGTATATAATCGTGATTAAGTAATAAGTCTTTGATATAATATACCTTATCAAATGCCTTACAGAATGTTATCCATAAGAACACAAACACATCTATCCATTATTTTTTCCTCTCTTAGGTATTTTAGCTTATTATCCCAGCTTACAAGTATTATGATGACTAATTGGCGTTAGTATTATAGTGAGAACATAATATTACCTCTTATCTCTCGATTCAGCTTAATACCCAGCTTGAATTTCAAGTAATATGATAACTTAATTAACGATATTTATATTGAGAGAACATTATTTTAACCTTATATCTTCTCTTAGTTCAGCTTAATATTCCCAGCTTTCAAGATAATATGATGACTTAATTGAGGTTAATATTGTTGTGAGAATATCATATTATTACCTCTTAGCCCTTTCATTTCTAATTTATACTCTAGCTTTCAAGTTAATAAGATGATTTAATTAACGTTATAATTATAAGAAAACATTAGAACTGGAGTTCATATCCAAATATGTATGCATACGTAGTGTTTTATTTATTATATTTTTGCTGTCTAGGAGCAATCTATGGGTGCGAGGCACCCACTCTCTCCCCTGGCTAGCTCCCCACGCCCCCCGCGCCCCTGGAGGAGGCTGACGAGGGGGAGGAAGGGGGACCTCTTGCCCATGGACCCCCCCGCACCCCACCCGCGATTCCAGTGTATCTATGGGAGCGGAAAAGAAGGGGTTATATAGGAATACAAAATTCTTTTAAAGTTCAAAGTTAGGGGTGGGTTGGAGGAGGAGAGGAGGGGGGCTTAGAGGAGGAGGAGGAGGAGGAGGAATACAAAGGAATACAAAGGAAACACAAACAGCAACAGACCGATAGGTCTTACAAGGCTGGTTTGCTTTAACTACACTACACTAACTAGATAATAAGAGAGAAAGAATAGGAAGTAGAAGGCTCCTCCCCCCACCCATGCCCTCCAGCCGAAGCTGGCCGGAAAAGAAGTGTGATACCATGCAATATAGAAAAACTGCATGGAATTTGTGAGGAAAGTTGAAAGCTGTAATCTATGGCTAACTACTACTAGTTTGTGGGGGTAGGTTTAGTGCTTGATAGATAGGTCATGTTATGTGTGTTTTGTAATGGTTGTGAAACAGTGTGGAGGTTCAAGGGTGGTGCGGCAGCCTTGCCTGGCGCTTTCTTGGGATGGCAGCAGTCAATCAGGCCCCAGCTCCGTTCAATCCACTGCGGATTGCGTACTTTCCATCTAGGACGCCGTACACTTCCAATGCCTCCTGCAGCAGTGACCCCTGGTACCTTAAATCCCGATGGTGGTCACTAACTGTCAGGACCCTAACTGAACACAGCCCGTCACAGGTCGAGAGTAGTAGTGGTAACCGTTAACTCGGGGCTATCTGTGTGTGTTATGAGGTCTAATGTAGTGTGGTGTAGGCTCAGTGTGGAAGTTCAAGGGTGGTGCGGCAGCCTTGCCTGACGCTTTCTTGGGAAGGCAGCAGTCAATCAGGCCCCAGCTCCGTTTCAATCCACTGTGGTAGTGCACTTCCAAGTAGGACGCCGTGCACTTCAATGCCCCTGCAGCAGTGAACCCTGGTATATAAATCCGATGGTGGTCACTAACTGACAGGGCCCTTACTGAACCACAGCCCGTCACAGGTCAAAAGTTGTAGTAGTGACCGTTTACTCGGGGCTGTCTGAGACGTGTGGGAGGGGTTGTGTAGACTCGAGATCGCAATCATTGTTACGCAATGGAGAGTAAGTATCAGAGGCCCGCGAGATAAATTTATATTCCGAGATAAACAGTGGACAACCGGGGATTTGATATGAAATATTTATCGAGGCGATTTTTAAATGATTCTATTGTATTTGAGTTTACTACGTCTGACGGCAGTCCATTCCATACGTTTACAACACGGTTTTGTGAAGAAGTACTTTGCTTCGTTCGTTACAAACCGTTTCCTGCTTATTTCAAATCGTTGTTCTAGTTGAGCTTGACCGGTCTAGCGTGAAAAGATTTTATGGGACTACGTTCGTAAATCCATTGAAGATTTAAAGACTTCGATGAGGTCACCTCTTATCCTTCGTTTTGTTAGTGGGAATAAGTCAAGTTCTTGAGCCGATTTTCGTACGATTTATTACGCAATCTAGGTATCATTCTGGTTACTCTGCGCTGTATTTTTTCTAGTTTATCTATGTCCTTTTTATAATAAGGTGACCAGAACTGCACACAGTATTCTAGATGGGGGCGAACAAGCGAGTTAAAAAAGAGTGAGTATAAACTTTTTCAGATTTGAAACTGAAAGTTCGTCCAATAAAGCACAACCCACATGTGGGTCAACACACACACACACACACACACAACACACACACACACACACACACACAAATAGTTGTCTCTCTCACTCTCTCTCTCTCTCTCTCTAATATAGCAGGTTTGTACTTCTAGCAGTAGCTTTCTTACTTTTCAAAACAAATTGATTTTTATTTTATTAAACAAGAAAATATAGCAACAACTTACATCTCAATAAGATTTATGCATTTTCTCACTCATAGTACTTTGTATATCTATTTATCTAGAATGTATCATATGCTCTAACAATACGTAATACATTTTCTCTCTCTCTCTCTTCTCTCTCTCTCTCTCTTCTCTCTCCTCTCTCTCTCTCTCTCTCTCTCCTCTCTCTCTCTCTCTCTCTCTCTCTCCTTCTCTCTCTCTCTCTCTCTCTCTCTCTCTCTCTCTCTCTCTCTCTCCTCTCTCTCTCTCTCTTCTCTCTCTCGTCATCTCTCTCTCTCTCTCTCTCTCTCTCTCTCTATATACTATATATATATATCTATATTATATATATATTCTTTATTTATATATGTCTCCATGCGCTATTGTCTACAGTTGTGACATGAAGTTTGACCGTTGTGCAGACACACATATCGCAATGTCGTTGGAATGAATACATGACTGTTTCTCATAGTTAAAAATACACATATCATTTATTTCAGCATGCACTTTAGTATAGATTATAATATACATTATGATAATGGCCACTTCCATTGCACTTGGCCATGCAAACGTTTCCGCATGTTGGTGGACAAATCTCGTGCCGTTTTGATTGGTATTCGCTATAAAACAACTGGGTCGGGTCCTTTTCCATAGAGATATAACAAGTATTATTGCACATCGAAAGATGTTACAATTCTTATTAACAAGAATTTGACGAATGTATGCTAATACTAGTTTTCAACATTTTTGGGCTGCAAAATAAACCAAAAATCTGGCTTGATTTGGTTTTATCCATTTTACAATGAAAACTATTGAGCCTAGACGAAAAATTGACACTAATAAAATATGTCCAGCTTAACGAGATCCATCCTAGGCATCTATCCGTTCTTTCTTAGCCAAATAAAGTATTTGAGATATAATACGTTTTTTACCTTTACAAATCTTTGATTTATTGGATTATTTATTTATGAAATTTTTAATTTATTTATACCAGAGGGGACCACAGTCGCAGGCTGAATCGTTTATACTCTATACCGTTTTCGCCTAGCTGCTACGGTTCTTGAGATATCCATGAAAAATGTGTTTTTCATGACATTTTCCAAGGATTTCTTTCCACTTACTTGCCTTCAAAATTTGGCCAAATTTTGTTTGACCCCAGATTTTGATGACACTTGGTTCCTATTAGCTTGCGTACGTGCTGATCACGAAATCTGGACTTAGTTTTTCGATATATTGTTTTGAAATTTCTTTTGAGGCCGTTCTCATCTTATTTATTCCCGTAAGCATTTCTTTTACGCCTTTTGCGCCCGTTTGCTGCTATTATCTTAACAATATATGTAAATACGCAACAAATAAACATATAAAGAAACCCAGGCTATGCTTACGTAGGACAGAGTTAAAAGCAAATTTCTTCCACCATACGGTGGTTGCTGCGCGGGAGCGTTTTCTTTCTTTGGGTCTGTCTTAAAACTCCTCCATTTCCCACACTTGAATCGGAGTGCGGGAGCGGAGTACAGTTGGTGAATAGCATACGGAGAGAGAGAAAGAGATAGAAAGAGAAAGAGAGAGAGAGAGAGAGAGAGAGGAGGGAGGAGAGAGAGAGGAGGGAGAGAGGAGAGAGAGAGAAGAGAGGAGAGAGAGAGAGAGAGAAGAAGAGAGAGAGGAGAAGAGGAGAGAGACGATGAGAGAGCGAGAGAGAGGAGAGAGAGAGTGAGGAGAGAGAAACAAACGGAGAGGAAGTAAGAAGATAGAGGGAGAGAAAAGCAAGAATGAAAATGAAGACGGAAAAGAGGGAAAAAGAAAAAGGAAGAGGAAAAAGCGAATAAGAGGAAGAAAAGGTTAAGGAAGCAGGAAATTGAGAAAAAATCTAAGAACACATTTTGGAGAAGAGTGAGAATGAAACAGGACCAGGGGGAGAGAAAAAGGATATGCAAATGAGAATTAAATATAAAGAGGTGACCAACGGAGTGAAAAAACTGGGAAAAACAATAAGATAAGGAAGAAAAGTAAGAAAAGGAAATAAGAA
>JACEEZ010023118.1:0-47500 GCA_016584305.1 Chionoecetes opilio
ATTGATTTGAATAATGATTATGTTCGCAGATATGGTCGGATAATGTGATAAATAAAAGTTTTATATATATGCAGATTTGTTTTAATTTATCTCATAGATTATTTAAAATTTATATAGCGAAACCGCCACTTATGAGATAATCTGAGGCATATTTTTACAGAGAAGCATTCTGAACAGTATAAACTCCTCATTGTTTTTATTTTTGTTTGTCAAACATTATTGTTTTTAACTTAAACTAATTCATTTACCTAACCTAATTAAATTGCTAAGATAACCTATCTTTTTCTAACGAATGAATTCTGGATGTTTAGTACTGTGGATTATCCACTAAAATCGATCTCTAATCGGGAGAATGTATGTATATATGATTAGAGATTTGTTAAAAAATTTTGATGCATTTAAGTAAATATATTATATAATTCGGTGGCAATCATTAATACCACAATTAATCAAAGGATTAACATAATGAATGATTGTGAGGAATTTTGGACTCATCACTGTAGGAGTAAACATTATTGGAACGTAGAACGTGTATAGTCCCAGCCGTCTTGAAATAAGACTTCTCGATCTAGACATCATTCACGCATTAAAACCATACACGCTTAAGGTTGTGAGCTACTCTCTTGGGTGTACACTAAGGTGTAGCCCCGCGCACATCATCTTAATATGATTGAGCCAGCATAACCGATCAATTCGTTAACCAAGGACTAAGTGGGTAAAAACGACCACTACAATAGTGCCGCGCTCAGACTGGTGGAAGGTTTACCCTTGGCACCACCAACTCGGCCTACACCCTCGACGCGCATTACGTGCACCTACCACAATTACCAGCGCCCTTAGCCACCCTACACGCCGCCTACCACCACTCCATCAAATATACTCAGCCTTCAAATATCACCACTACAGCTTTTTTTTTTTTTTTTTACATCACAAGGAACTGTCCGAAGCACCAAAAAAAATGGGCTAACCCAAAGCCGCTTAGTTTGCCAGTCCCTATAAAGGATGACATTAGAGAATGATAGAAAAAGAGTTAGGCTCCATTTTAGTTCGCCGGTTTGTCTTGTTACCTCGTCTTTTAAAAAATTACGTCATAGGAAGTGCACAATAACACAGGAAGAAGAGTTCCAGAGTTTACCATGAAAGGGATGAAATATTAAATACTGATTAACTCTTGCTTATTAAGATGGTACAGTCATAAGGGATGAGAATGATTAGAATTTCCTGTGCAGCGAGGCCGCGGAGGGGCTTTAGGCATGCAGTTACCAATTTTTCAGAATAGCATTGATCATGAAAATAGTGTTAGAAGAGAGCAAGATGAAGCAACATTGCGCGGAGATTTAAAGATTTGAAGACTGTCAGTCAGAGGAAGGGGCGTTGATGAACGAAAAGCTTTTGACTAAACCCTGTTTAGGAGAGCTGCATGAGTGGATCCTCCCCAAACTCATTTGATACTACTCCATACATGGGCGGATAAGGCCCCTGTAGAGCGCAAAGCAATTGTGGAGGGAGAAAAAAAAAGACGCAGCACGCCACAGGACACCTAACTTCCTAGAAGCTGTTTTAGCAATATAATGGATGTGGAGATTCCAAGTTCAGATTCTTAGTAAAGGATAGTCCTAGAATTTCATTGTAAGAAGAAGGAGACAGTTTGAGTTGGTCATTGAAGAAGGAGGGGATAGTTTTCTGGTAGGTTTTGTCGAGTAGATAGGGGTGAAGAAATTGGGTTTTGAGGCATTGAACAACAAGGTTTGCTTGCCCCAATCATAAATTTAGAAGACATAAGTTATGTGCGCTCGTGGCATCTCTCCGTACTCACTTAGTTTCCTGTTGAGTTGACGTCTAATAAACAACGTTGAAATGCAGGGTAGAATCATCCTCGTATGAGTGGATAGGGCTTTGAGGCTAGACTTAGAAGATCATTATGATAATATAAAGAGAGTGGTGATAGGACAGACCCTGGGAACACCACTATTGATAGATTTAGGAGAAGAACAATTTCCGTGCTACAGTAGCGGCATGATACGGTTTTTTTAAAGGAAACTTAAGATGAAGTTAAGATAGAATGATAAAACCGAATGAGGGTAGTTTGGTACTTAAAGAATTTGTTGCCAACTCTATCATTAAAGCTTTTGATATTTCCAAGGCAAACAGCAAAAGTTTCACACCGTAAACCCGCTAAAGGATTATGACCCAGATTCGTTTGGTAAAGGCTCGAAGATCGCCAGTATATCGCCGTTACGAAACCGTAACTGACGATCAGATAGAAGATTGTGATCAGATAGATGCTTAAGAATGCTTCTTATTAAGTATTGATTCAACAACTTTAGAAATGCAGGAAGGTCAAGCTATAGGACGTAGTTTGCAGGATTAGAACGGTCACCCTTCTTAGGAACAGGTTGGATGGTGAGCAAACTTCCAGCAAAGGTAAGGTGAAGTATAATAGGCAAAGACCGAAAATTTGACCAGGCCAGGGTGCAAGCACAGACAACAGTTTTTGAGAACAATAGGAGGACTCCGGGGGGTCTGGCCTTCCGAGATCTAGCCAGAAAGGGCCAAGAAACACTTATTACAAAGGATCTTAATGACCGGCCATAATCTAGTCCAGGGGTGGAGGGAGAAGGAGGAACAAGCCCGTCATCACCAGAGTGGAATTTTTTAGCAAAGGTTTGAGCGAAGATTTCAGCTTTAGAATAGATTGAGACAGCTGTGCACCATCTGGTGTGAGCATAGGAGGGAAAGATGAAGAATAGAATTGTTAGAGCTGTTATTTGCTAGATGCCAGAAGTCACGAGAGGAATTTGATTCAGAAAGATTTTTGACATTTTCTATGAATGAAAGAGCCTTTTTGGTACGTTGAAGTAAAGAGTTGTGCATGATTACGGGCAGAACATATAAGAGCATGAAGTTTCAGGCTATGGATGCTTTACGTACCGTTTGTGAGACCACCTCTCTATCTCGTACCGCATGAGCCAAGCAGAGTTAAACCAAGGTTGCGGGAGCTTTAGGATTAGAGAAAGTGGTGTGTAATGTACGCCTCCATTGCCAGAGACTACTATGATCTCAGTAATTGCGCTCTGCCAAATAGATGGGTCTTTTTACATGGAATCAGTAACTCATTGTCCAAGGAAAATCGAGTAGTATTGCCTTATCTTCCCCCTTAGCTGAGTTGAAGTGCCAGAGAGCACCTCCGTGGCTTAGGTGGGTTTCCGGGGCGGCAACCGGAGCGATAAGGACAGGTTAGAATAAGATTGTGATCGGAGGAGCCCAACGGAGAGAACAGTTCACAGAGTAGCAGAAGGGTTTAATGTAGTTAGGAAAAGATCAGAATGATTGGGCGTGTCTCCAAGGCGGTCAGGAAATACGATTATGGTGCTGCACCAGCTCTCTAGGTTCTTGGACAGTGATAGAAAAGTTGTAGGCTTGTTTCACCATGTTTGTCCGTGAAGAAAAAGATAGCCAAAGCTGGTGGTGAACATTGAAGTCCCCAAGAATGGAAATTTCTGCTTAAGGGAAATGAGGTAGATTGCTCCACTTTTGATGTTAAAAGTCGAAGAATTTTACATATGTCAAAGGAGTTAGGTGAGAGATTATACAGCACACGATATTTAGTAGAGAGTGACCTTGAGTCGAAGCCATAATGGTAAAAATTCGGAAGATTCAAGGCCGTGGGCGACGAGAGCAATGATGTCTTGCGCCACTATACGCACAGCACAGCTTTAGATTGAAAATGAGAATAGAGCACTAAGAGACGGACAGAAAAGGTCGCTGTCAGTGCTCACAGACAACTGGGTTTCGGTGAGGAAAAGAAGATGAGGTTAGAGGAGAGATGATGTTCAAACAGAGAAGAAGTTAGATCTAAGGCCGCGAAATGTTGGCAGAAGTTTAAGGAGAGAAGGCTACAAGAAGTAGCAAGACACCTCGAGGTCGTCACCATTGAATCGGTCCGACCTTGGAATATTTATTGTGTCCCCTCCCCAGTAAGGGACGCCGAGGCAGGGTGTGTGGAACGCCATTTTGAAATTTGACGGAAGATAGTGGTTGGATGTAAGTGCATGTATTGTAATGTGAAGTAGTAAGAGGAATTGTTTTTTTTTAGAGTGCAGGCTGTGGCAGCTGACTCTCTTGTGTATCTGAGACACTAGGGATATGGGAAAGCGAGACAACGGGAAATTTCAATGATAAGTCGGCAGCACCCCCTCACTCCCGTAAGTACTCCCCGGGAGTATTTTCCATCATGGCGGCGGTGTCCTGACTGCCTACTCCCTAAAAACTAGCTTGAGTATCCTTAGTTAGCGTCTAAATAGGGTATCATTGCAGTCTTGGTAGTTCTTTTCTTTTTTCCTTGGGTTAAATAGCAAGTTGAGGTTCACAAGCAATTATTACTATAATTTCAAAAAGTTTTGGTGCCCCCACTAGTGAGGATAATCTTTGGGAATGACAAGGTAGCAGTTGTCGGGGCACACTTTGCCCCTCAGCGACTGGCGGTGGAAGGTGTGGAAGTTAGGCTCTTGCGGGGCACCCGGCGGTCGTGCTGATTATTTGACATAACGCACTCCTCGAATGAAGTACTTTAGTGGCCTCGATTACCTCACAAGTTCTCTGTTCTGGGGGGTAACGATGATCTAGCCAACAGTTTCCTGCGCGCCCCCCTTTGATAAATCACTTGACTTGGCCGCCGTAACTCGCCCGCCGTATTCACCCGCGAGTCAACAGACAGCCAACGGCACCTGGCCGCTTGGTAAGCTACCATCCGCCAACAATGTTTTGCGAAGTTAGTTGTATTAAATAAAGTGGGGAATGGTTTTATAAAGCATGGCAGCTTTGCGCCGTGGTAGGGTTAGGGAGGGCCGAGTCAAAACTGCTTAATCCACCACCCTTTGGACTAAATACTTAAATAAGGGAACCTAACTCGTAGCTTGTATCCAAACCTTTTTTTTTTTTTTTTGTTTTTTTTTTTTGATTTCATCTAATCATCAATTAAAATCACATGGCGGAAGAAGGGGATAAAGCATTAGCGGCTAAATTGCGTGGATTGGCTTACTACCCCAAACGCATATATATAAAAAGTGTGAGGAAGCAGCTGGAAGACTATCCCTATTGAACTTAGAAAAGTTTAAAAGACAGGTCTGCTAATGTTTAAAACTAAATGGGATAATTTATGAAGAGGCTTACTTTTCAATCTTAGAAGCTGGCTGGGGATTCCTTAATTATTAATTATGAGACCAAGTATGATCAAGTATGTACAAAAAACACCATGGAAACTGTATTCAAATTGAGAACTTAGTGCTGGATCAGAACCCACAGCCAAAGCCTCTTTAAACCCGAACTTAAATTACCCAGAAATTTGTCATTGCCCATTTTGAAGGGGAAAATTGGGTATTCTTTCTGGAATAAATTCAAATTTATTTATATAGGACTGGTTTAAATAAAACAGAGGTGCAAAATTAATCTATTTGTTTAGTCAGATTCTGCATATCTTGCTGGGGTAAAGATGCAATAACAAGCCTGTCCCTATTAGTCCTGGGTTACTTGTAAAAAGTGTAGAAAAAATCAATCCATTCATCCACATTGCCTTATGTCCTAAATGGTGATGTGAGAAACAGGACCCTAAACGGTCGTTAAAATTGGGCCAGTACTAATAAGAGTGTTCAATTACCGCGGTGCCCTACGGCAGAATTGAAGGTGAAGTCCACAATGATAATTCACCATTGTGAAAACAATGTTTGACAGTGGGGGTGCACAAAGATCCATTTATTAGTGGAAAGATAGTTATCTATTACAACCTACCTATAATTAGCAGATGAACTTAGCCATTTCGGGCTTTCTGGCACAGAAAGAAGCTCAAGGCTTGTGTGACATTGTTCGACACTATTCCCAATTAGAAATTATAAATGTAGGGTAGCTGCTGTAGGGTAATAACAAAATCGGTATAAATTTTAACTGTAAAAGGACTAAAATCTACAGCCTGAAAATGTAAAAGAAAAGGTGTTATACTAGTTAGAAATATCTTTGAATATGTTATGGTTCCATACAATTACTATGTATAATATAGGCGCTGATTATTTAGTCGATTCCTAATTAAGGTCATCAAAAGACTACATTCCATGTTCACCAGTGGTGTGGTGATTGTTATAATGATGTTTTTGGGCATAGTGAGCCCATAAACTATATGGGGTAAATGTCTAATGACGAAAGGTCTAGGGAGATCCCTCGTTGGGATCCCCATTGATGGGAAATATACAGCAGAATGGGAAGACTAAAAATCTGAGTTCAATAAGATAAATGAAGTTCACATAAGTAGGATATAAATACTGATGGGCGCAACCCCCAGCAACTACATCACATTTTGTGATGCTTCAAAAGTGCTAAGTGCCGTAGCTTATCTTAAAGCAGGAGAAGAAGTTAATTTAATTATGTCTAAGTCTCGGGTGCCCCAATTAAGCCTAGAACCTTGCCTCAAATGGAGCTGAACTGCATTAGAATTAGGCAACTAAATTAGCACAATTCTAAGGAATTTTATAAAATGGGTGAGGATATATGTGGACTGGTAGTGAAATTTGCCTACACTGGTAGTGAAACATAACACAAAATGCTCTTATGTAAGGAATCGTGTTAGTAAATAAATGATTTAGGTTCCACATTTCACGATAATTATGTTGCTACAGAAAACCCAGCTGATATTTGTCCAGAGACAACTATCACAAACTAAATACAGGATTATGGTTTAAAGGTCCTACCTGCTGAAAATATATGAATTGCCTAATCAAAAGGTCTATAGTAAGTCAGACTATTGAAGATATAATTATGCAACCATATTGATCCCAGATCTGTTTATATATATAAAAAGGTTTCCTTATTAACAAACTATAAAGACTACTAAATTGGTCTTCAAATTCATAAAAGGGATAGTTTTCGGATCCTTAAAAGTTTTTGGGTTAGAACAAACAAAAGCAGGAATTTCTTGAAGAAATATCAGCTCTTCGCTCGGCCAGCCCCGTATGAACACTTATCAATCATAGGTCTGTACCTAGATATGAGGGCCTCATTAGTTGTCGGGGGAAAAATTTGGAATGCCTGATCTTCCCGATAGGACCTGCATCCATGCTAATTCCCAGCGTCATCATCTTACTAAATTGCTAGTGGATGAATCTCAATGGGAACTCGTTACCTTGCGGAATGGCTGACACATTAGCCTTTCTCAGGAGGTAATTTGGATACCGCAGGGTAGACAGGCAGTTAAATACTACCTCAATCTTGTTTCAAATGCAAGAGATATGAGGGAAGCTAATCACCTATCCCGGCCCCCCTGACTCCCCTGGATAGGTACAATTAGTAAAACCATTTGAGGTCGTTGACTATACTGGGGCAATAATATCACAGGAGATAATGCCCCCCAAGAAAATTATATGTCTGCTTTATCACTGCACTCTACAAGGGCGTTCATATTAGAAAGACTGATGATTTAAGTGCCGAACTTTATTCAAGTGTTCCGGCGGTTTGTGGCTCGGCGGTGCGGTTGGTCCTCGGCGATTGATTAGCGATAATGCTACTAACTTTCGTAGTAGCCCTCCCCCTATTGTTGAAATATTAAATCACCCATCCGTACAAAAATCCTCGTAGGCGTTAGGAATGCTCATGGACCTTTTACTTACCCCTAGAGCTCTTGGCAAAATGTTTTAACAGAGAAAAAGATTGGCATAGTTTAATCTTGTTCTTAGAAAAAACTCTCCACAAGACAAAGATAAGTCTAGAAGACCTGAAAACCACAGGGGTGACTGGGAGATTGAGGACCCGTATCAATAACCGACCCTAACCTACTTAGATGATTCAATCGTAAAATATAGAAGCTCTTACTCCTCACAATTTAATTTATGGGAAAAGACTGGACCCTTTCATTTTAATTGGATTATTTCCTTTTTCCAAGAATTTTGAAGCGGCTCGCACCGGGGCTCAAATTCTTCTTCCTCAAACGCACCCCTGAGGTGGTAACCTTGCGGCGTGGTGCATCCTGGGAGACTGACGCAGTAACGGTCTCCAGGTTGCCGAGGAAGCCTTTGTCGGACCCCGACCAGCGATCCATGAACCGCCGAGGCACCAGGAGGTTTCGCCGCAACGAGGCAGCTGCCACCTCGTCCTCCTCTGCTTGGCAGTCGTGTTTGAACGCCTGAGGACTTTGGTCCTCCACTTCTGTGTTCTTGGCGTGTTGAGGCTGGCGGGTCCTCTGGGGAGCATGGCCTGCCTGTCCACGGTCTTGGGCCCTCTCTGAGTCGCTGCCTCCAGCGTTGTGGCAGTGCCCTGCGTGTGCCGTAACGAGCCCGTAACGAGATGGTGAAATATTTGCAATGATGTATGCATGATAAATAATTGGCAATGATATGAATAGGTAAGAATCGCCAATGAGTTTAAACCGTTAAAAGTATAAATGTTAAAAAGAAGTAAAAAGTAAAGTTAAAAAAGAACAAAAAGTATAATTTTTTTTTAGTATATATAAAAAAAGAAAAAAAAAACGTAACATGTAAAAAATGTAAAATAACAGTGTTACACCCATGACAAAATACCCTTAAAAATATGTCTATTATAGTTACTATAGGTAAGTCAAATTTTCCCGCTAAAACTCTCAATCACATTTCAATGATTTGTTAGAGGTTTGACAACAAGAAAATGACATGGTTTCACTTTTTCTATAATTTTTCACATTTTCTTTTTTTAAACTGATCCATTTAACTTTATAATTGCATGATTTATCTTGTTCAGAGATCATTGACACCACACACACACACCACACACACACAACACACACCACACCACACACACCACACACACCATACACACACACACACACACACACACACACCTCTGTTTATCTTGTTTAGAGGAATAATGCCTCAGAGCCTGTGATCTACCGCGCTGCATATTAGTGTTGACCGAAGCCACCACCCCGGGGAGGGTTTTACAAACCCCCGCTGGCACCCGGTACCCATTCACTGCTGGGTGGACAGGGCTAGGGATTTTAAGAAGACCACCATCTATCTTTCGCTTCCCCCCGGGGTTCGAACCCGGACGTCTCGTTGTAAGCCAGCGTTCTAACCAATACACTACAGAGTTTCCGCACACACACACACCCACACAGCACACACGCACACACACACACACACACACACATGCACACACGCACACACACACCACTTTTCCTCAGCCCTGTCTTGGACGATTCTGCTAAATGGTCAAGTTCCGTTTTGTTACTGTTGCTTTTATTGTTGTTTTGTTTATCATTACTTTTGACTGTTTTGTATTTTGTTTTCTTTCAATAATGAAATAATATTATTTCTGCCAAAAACTCAACCTGAAGTGGCAGAAGTAGTAGTAGTAGTAGTAACTAGTTATAGTAAATTAGTAGTATAAGTAGTGTAGTAGTAATAGTTAGTAGTAAATACCTATAGTATGGTAGTAGTAGTAGTAGTATAGTATTAGCAGTAGTGATAGTACTAGTAGTAGTATTAGTAGTATAGTAGTAGTAGTAGTAGTAGTTAGTAGTAGTAGTAGTAGTAGGAGTAGTAGTATAATAGTAGTAGTAGTAATAATAGTAAGTATAATAATAATAGTAGTAACGCATAGTAGTAGTAAGCAGTAATAGTAAGTAGTAGCTAGTAGTATTAGTAGTAGTAGTAGTAGTAGTATTAGTAGGAGCAGTAATAGTAGTCCAAATGGAACATTATAGTAGCTAGCAATATTCTAGTACACATTAACCTGATCGACCACTATTAACATCTCAATTACCTTCATAACTTCCTCTAATAACCACATGAAAAAAATATACGCCATTTATAGCAAACTCACACACACACACACACACTCACACACACTCACTCTCCACACACACCACCACACACACACACACACCACACACCACACACCTCCAAATATAACGACCATATTTATCATACATTCTTACGTATTTAAACCATCGCATCTTGTTTAGTATTTCTTCACCCTCATCACCCTTACTGCGCCGTAAAGTCACACCTGGGGTCATTATCTCACTCCTTACCTGTACCTCACTTAATTACTGGATTAGAGTATATTTCTGGTCCATTGAGTGGTTGGGTTATTGAAGTAATTAATTTTTATGCATTTTTGTGGATAATAAATATCTATCTATCTATCTATCTATCTATCTATCTATCTATCTACACACTTGCTTTAACAACACAGCATCGTTACATCAAGGTACCCACATCTAGTACAAACAGCGTCACAGTAAATAATTGATGATAGGATAAGTACGAACTGTAGGATAAAGGTTGCAAATTGTACTTCAGGGAACTTATAGTTAGTAAATAATTATACAAGGTTTCTATTTTAAAGTACCTGTAATGCTATAATTACTAGAATAATTTTTAAGGGTATTTTGTCATGGGTAATAACACTAACTTTTTTTTTCCTGTTGTCCTTTTTCCTCTGTTCTCCTTTTTATTTTAACTTTTTGTTTACTTATTTTACTTTTTATTTTTTTATTTATACGTTTTACTTTTTTTTCATGGGTACTGTTTATATCTTTTTACTTGTTTTAACTTTTTTTTCTTACTTATTTACTTCTTACTCTTATATAACGTTTTACTTTTCTTACTTTTTTCACTTTACACTTCTATTTTATTTTTACTTAATTGTTTTACATTTTTACCTTCTTTTCTGTTAATTAAAGGAAAAAGTACCATTGTTCCATCGTGTATCTACCCACACATCTTGCTTAACTTCTTGCATAAATTAAACTTTTCGTACGTGGCTAACAAAAAACAAACATGTGTGTTGAGTGACCTGGTTTTGTATAGCGGATCAGATGAAGTAATTGCAGGGTTTATTAACAACACGCAAAAAAAAGTATTTGGTGATGAGTAATTAGGTGAGAACAAAAATTGTGACACAAAGTTTTGAAAAGTACACTTCACCATTTGTTTGGAGACCACCATTGTGCATGCATAAGTCTCTCTCCTCTCTCTCCTCTCTCCTCTCTCTCTCTCTCTCTCTCTCTCTCTCTCTCTCTCTCTCTCTCTCTCTCTCTCTCTCCTCTCTCTCCTCCCTCGTCTTCTCATCTCTCTCCTCCTCCCCCCCCCTCGGGTATTTTTTTATAGCTAATTAGACAAGATTTGTTTAACGTGTTGAAAGTGATTCGTTTATGCAAATGTCGAGTGGTCGGAGGGGCGGTTTTTGTGGGAAGTTAAGAAGATAGAAAAAAAAAACTGCACACACCCATGGCAGAAGCTTATGTATTCAAAACGAGAGGAAGAGGAGGGAAGGAGGGAGGGAATAGTGCAAGACCCAAGAAAGGATAAGCTCTAAGAGGGGAGAGGAGATAGAATAGGAAGAAAAAAATGTAGGATTGTAGAGAAAGTATAGTAGAAATAGTCTTGCCTCTCCATCTCTCCTCTCTCTCTCGTCTCTCGTATCGAAATCCTCCTCTCTCTTCTCTCTCTCTCCGCTCTCTCTCTCTCCTCTCTCTCCCTCCTCTCATCTCTCCTCTCTCTCTCTCTCATCTCTCTCTCGTCTCTCTCTCTCTCTCTCCTCATCCTCTCCTCCCCTCCCTCTCCTCTCTCTCTCACTCTCTCTCTCTCTCTCCTCCTCTCTCTCTCTCTCTCGCACACAGTGTGCATTGCACAACAAGACGAAGACACAGGCTATTTGCATCAATAATCCCCGCATTTTAATATCACGAGGAGAGGAACTGTTTGTTGTCCGGGCTGTGCGAGACGGCGGGAGGCTTACAGGACACACGAGACATCCACGAGAACGCGTCCTTCATAATGCACCAACAGGAGGAGGAGGACTAGGAGGAATACATAGGAATACATAGGAATAACAACACCAGGTTACCTAATTGGTCCATAACGAGGGTATCTGCTGAACTAATACTACTAACTATCAACTACATGTCGAAAACAGTTGGAAAATGAGTACCTTCAGAAAACATTTTGGAAAATGATTACCATGTCCCTAAAGAAGATATGAACATGGAACTTCGTGGTGAAGAATGATAGGATATGAACATTTAACTACAACTACCACTAACATTAATCGATCCGGGGGACTATATATGAATTTGCGCAGGGCACTATCATTCGCAGGGCCACTATCAATACCCATTTACTTTTACAGTGTGCATCAAGTCTGTTTTTGAATTTAGTTATTGTGGCTGGCTTCGACACATTTGCTGGTGGACTTGTTTTCTATCGATCCAACAACATCTAACATTGAGATCATTTTTACGGGGAGATCTGTGATGCAACGTTGGCGTAAGTTTTAAACCGTTATTTCTGTTGTCACTTGAGTTGAAAGCTCGAATAGGTTCTCTTTTGATTAATGACATCAAATCGTTTTAGGATCTTAACGTCTCAAGGTTTCAAGTCCCCACGGATTGCTACGATCCCTGGAAGGAAACATATTAAGTTTCCTGCAATCTCTCTTCATAAGAATGAATTTCGCATAGATGAAATTTTTGTGGTTGCTCTTCTTTGCACTGTTCCAATTTGGCTTGATCTTTAGCAAAACAGGGCGCCAGATTGAACGGCATATTCTAAGTGCGCTACCAAAGGGGACGTAGATAATTTGTCATTACTTTCGGAGTTTTTTTCTTCAAATTTGCGTTTTTATTAAGCCACAACATCATATTCGCCTTTTTACACTGGCAGCTAGGCAATGCGGATTGGTTTTTAAGATCATTACTGATGATGACACCTAAATCCTTTTCCTGCTGTACTTCATTAACGATTTTTTTGCTTGTTGATTAGTTATAGTTTGAGGTTTCGGTTTCCTATATGCATTACTTTACCATATATCGGAATTTGAATTTTTAATAGCCATTTAATCACTCTCAATCTGATGTTTTGTCGAGATCACTTTGTATGAGTTCGCAGTTTTCTCTTGGATATGCTTTACCGCCTAATTTGTGTCATCTGCAATTTCGATATTTTAAGATACAAGTCCGCCAGTCCCAGATCGTTTGATAATATCAGAAAAAGAGTAAAGAAGACCCTGGACTGAGCCCTGAGGCACCCACTAGTCCTAACTAATCAAATGCACTCGCCATTTTTTCCTACCCGTTGTTTACGATTTGAAAGCCAATCACGCAATCTTGAACATAATTGCTCTCTTAAGCTGTGCCCTTAGCTTGGTCCAAAAGTCCGGTTATGGGGATTTGTATCGAAGGCCTTTCTGAAAATCAAGTTATTTTCGAAGGTATTCTTATTTTTTTAAATACTCCCTCGGATTCATCCTAGGGAGGTTTTTAGCGTCCATTTTGAATAAATTACATTAAAAATATCGATAGTTTGTTTTAAGCAGGATCTCTTATTTAGAAATCCATGCTGGGAGTGTTTAGTATTGGTTATTTTCAGCGGGGGGGGAGAAAAGACACTATTTTATCCCGCAATATTTTCTCAAATATGTAACATCACAGACGTTAGACTAATTGGGGCGATAATACTTGCGAGGGCTCTTGCTCCCTTTCTTGAATTCGGAGTCACATTAGCCAATTTCCACATACTAGGAACATTTTTGTCCATTAGAGATTTATTGGGAATAATCTTTAATGGGAGCGAAAGTTGACTGTGACATTCGCGAAGTAATCGCGGCGAAATTTCGTCCAGCCCCACGGATTTTTCTGGGTCGAGTTTCTGCAAATACTTTGATATTTCGTCTACTGTTATCTATCCTATTTCCAATCTATCACTTTCGAGTCCCGCATGCATGGTTACTGGTTCTGGTAATGGAGCTTCGTCTTCTTTAATAAATACCGCATTAAAGTATTCATTGAGTATGAATGCCATGTTCTTATTATCATTTACCAAGATGTTATTTTTATCTTTCAGTGGCCCAATACTTGTTTTGACGTTTTTCTTACTTCGAAAGTATTGAAAGAACCTTTTCGGGTTTGATTTGGATTCCTTTGCAATTTTTTCTTCATACGCGCGCTTTTTAGTCTTTATTAATCCTTTGCATCGACGTTTTACGTCATTGTATTCTCTAGAATCGCAGTCCGCATTTGATCGCTTGTAAACTTTATACGCTCGTCGCTTAGTGCCAATGATTTGTTGAATCTCATTAGTCATCCAACTGGGTTTGTTTATGTTATTTAGACTTTTCCTTATCATGGGAACATGTTTTTCAACCACCGATTGGAGTTTATTTGTGAATAAATTACTCAAGTTTTCGGCGTTAATACCGTTTAGTAGTTCAACCCAATCAACTTCGCTTAGTACCCTGCTGATCTACGTGAAATCTGCTTTATTATAATTGGAAACTAATAACCGATTTTCTGTGATGTCTACATTGCAATTGATGCCGCATCTGATTAACCTGTGATCACTGTTTGCTGTTTGGGGTCAGGTCAGGGTTGTCCCCTGCTACTGGTAACATGTAACCCAGTACAACCAGCCACATCGTCGGATCGTCGGCGACTAAACCGGCCACCCCACTGGTTCTTCCAGTGAGGCGGGTGTGCTGGACACCCAGATGGACTAAAAATATAACCATCTTTAAGGGTAGATAAACACACTATTGAGTCAATGGCCATTCAGCCCCAGCTATGGGTGAAATAGTGGGCAGCCTGGGGTAATCCCTACAGGGGGTTCTGCGTCCCTGGCCACGGTGAGCAGTAAGGCCAATCCCTGACATAGATTGGTTGGGGGGGGGGGGGTTAGCAACCCCTCCCAGTAAAAACTAAACTAACCACAAACATGTTAAGAGGTAGAGGCCGGGGGCGCAGTGATCGCGCCCCCGACCTGGTTTTGCCGGGGGGCCCGACCATGGAGACCCCTCCTATGCCGATGCAGGGGAGGGGTCTGCCTATGACGAGTGCGGGGCAAAGCCCTCGGGAATCCCGCACTCTAAATCAAGTGGTAGGGCCCCCTAGACCAACATTTTCTTATGGGGGTGGCCGGGGCAGTGCAGAGGCTGCGCCTGCCCGTCGAATCACTCCTGGGATCAACCTGCGGAGGGTTCTTCGTGTGGGCTCGTGGAACGTTCTGAGCCTCTCAGACGATCATCGACTACCTCTCCTATCGGGCGAGCTCAGTAGGCTGAGGGTGGATATAGTGGGACTCTCTGAGACGAGGAGGCCTGGCAGTGGTGAGACTAGCAGTGGGGGTTACACCTACTACTGGTCCGGCATGAGCAATGGTCACCGTGTACGGGGAGTAGCTATAGCCATCTCAAGCAAACGGCAGCCGTCAGTTGTTGAGGTTACTCCGGTTGATGAGCGTATAATGCGGGTGAGGATGAAACACACTCTGGGTTTCATGTCTCTTGTTGCTGTGTACGCTTCTACCGAGATGCGTAAAACTGAGGAGAAGGAGATGTTCTACGCCGAACTCGACTCTGTATTAGACCAGTGTCCTCCTCGGGACACACTCATTGTCTTGGGCGACTTCAATGCTGCTACTGGCACTGTCAGAGATGGCTACGAGTTATGTGTTGGTCCCCATGGCTCCGGTACCAGAAACACCAACAGTTCTCTGCTTCTGAACTTTGCAAGGTCCATAAGTTTGAGAATTGCAGGTTCTTGGTATCAGAGACCAGAGCTGCACCGCTGGACATGGTATAGTAATGCCGGAGGGGTAGCAAAGGAGATCGACCACATCCTCGTTAGCACTCGTTGGAGGATCCTCCAGAACTGCAGGGTGTACCGGAGTGCTGAGTTCTTTGGAACAGATCACAGACTTGTTGTTGCTACACTTAAGCTTCATGTCAAGTCCAGAAGAATCTCAAGAGGTAACCATACTGTGTTTCATCAATCGGTTTGATGTGCTTGGTGCTCTCAGGGACCCTTTGGAATACCTTCAAACGTGAAACTCTACAGGCTGCCAAGGAGTGTATTGGGGAGCGCCCGAGGTCAAGGCGTGGTTTTGTCTCGACGGAGACACTGGAGAAAATCGAGGAGAGTCGCGCTGCCAGGCTGGCTGGGAGCCGGGACCAGCCCAGGGCTCTGTCACGCCGGACTAGAACCCTCCTGGGGAGAGACAAGGAGAGGTATGTCAGGAGTCTCGCTGAGGATGTCGAGGGTCATTTGAACGCTAATGACCTCCGGCCCGCCTACCGAGCTCTGAAGAAGCTCCGTTCCAAGTCTCCTTCTCGGGCGAGTGCTATTCGAACAGCAGATGGGCGCCTCGTGTCAGACATGGATGGGCAGATGGCTCGTTGGAATGATTACTTTGGGCAGTTGTTCATGGTGGACCCTCCAACTGAGGAGCTTCACACCACTGGGTTACAGGCAGTGGATGCCGATCCTCCCATTGACGAAAGCGCACCCTCTCTTGACGAAGTCAGAGAGGCTGTAGCAAAGTTGAGGGGTGGAAAGGCAGCTTGTGTTTGTAATATCAGTGCGGAGCTCCTCAAAGATGGGGGTGAGGCCATGATCCACGAGTTGCATGCTGTCCTGACTGCCCTGTGGCAATCAGGTACCATTCCTCCTGACTGGAAAAGGGGGCTGGTCGTCCCTATCTGGAAAGGGAAAAGGGACCGTCAGGACTGCAACAATTACCGCGGTATTACACTGCTCAGCGTACCAGGTAAGGTGCTTGGCCATCTATTGCTGACACGGATTCGCAGCCATCTGGTGAAGCATCAGAGACCTCTGCAGTCTGGGTTCACGCCTGGTAAGTCAACAACGGACCGTATCCTAGCGCTTCGTGTCCTGGTGGAACGCCGATAAGAGTTTCGACAAGGGATGCTTGCAGCCTATGTTGATCTCAAGAAGGTGTTTGACTCAGTGCATCGTGAGTCACTCTGGGATCTTCTGCGACTTCGAGGGATTCCTGCAAGGACTATTGGCGTGATAACTGGTCTGTATTCTTGGACTGAGAGTGCTGTGAAGTGTGGGGCAGGTGTATCCGGCTTCTTTCCTGTGAATACAGGAGTGAGGCAAGGGTGCGTCCTTGCCCCATCACTTTTCAACGCTTGTATGGACTGGGTATTGGACAAGATTGTAGATCAAAGTGATTGTGGAGCATCCGTTGGCAACACCAAGATCACTGATCTTGTTTTTGCCGATGATGCAGTAATCTTTGCTGAGTCGCTGGAGGTCCTCGTGATGGCTCTCGAGGCGCTGCACGAGGAGGTAAAGCCTTTGGGACTTGAGGTCTCCTGGCTCAAGACCAAGGTCCAGGTGTTTGGAGACTTAATAGATGAAGTAGTACAGTCTGTTCATGCGTGTGGCGAGGACATTGAGATCTTGGAAAGTTTTACATACCTTGGTAGCGCAGTCTATAATGACGGCGGGTCACATCATGAAGTCTTACGGCGGATTGGCATAGCCCACGGTGTTATGGACTCGCTCAGCGGGAGTATTTGGCGTTGTCGGTACCTGTACAGGAGGACACAGATCCGGATCTTCAAATCGCTTGTGATCCCTCTCTTACTCTATGTGAGACATGTCTATGTGAGACATGGACACTAAATACTGACTTGAAGAGACGAATCAATGCTATTGGTAATAGGTGTCTTCGCAGAATCATGGAGTATCGCTGGGATGATTACGTGTCAAATCAGCGATTGCACCGTGAGACTGAATCGAGGCCTATTACCTGCATAGTCCGTTAGCGCCAACTTCGGCTATATGGGCATGTGGCACGCTACCCTGAAACCGATCCTTCCCATCGGGTTGTATTTGTAGGAGACAATCCGGCGTGGAGGAGGCCAAGGGGGCGCCCACAAGGCTCGTGGCTGGGGCAAGTTGATGTTTCTTGTCGAGAGCTGCTTGGTATGGGAAAGGAGCCTGCATGGGAGCTCACGCGTGGTGACCCTCGGGAGTGGCGTCGTAGGGTGGTCGAGGCGACGCGCCCCCCGGCGTATGCCCCCAATGATTGATTGATTGACTGTTTGCCAAATGTTCACCTATATCGCAGTATTCAATCAGATCAGTGTCGGTAGTGAAAACTAAATCTAGTATACTATTATCCCTTGTAGGCTCACGGACCACCTGATTTAAATATACTTCGTTTACCATATCAAGCAATCGCGTACCTTTTCTATCAGCAAAATTATTATTCCATTTTATACGAGGTAGGTTAAAATCTCCACATATAATTATGTCGTTATTATTGTTGATAACTGACTTTATCTCGTCATAGAGGAGGCCATCGACTTCCGCATTAGATTTGGGAGGACGATATATTGTCCCAATAGTTAGCAATTTACCGTTTCGCTTAATCTTTGCGTAGACTGAATCATAGTGATCTTTATTTACTTTATCGATTTCGATTGCTTGCAAATTGTCTTTAATGTAAAGAATGACACCTCCACCTGCTTTCTGCGTACGATAATTTAGGAATGTCTTATAGCCTGGAATGGCTATTGCAGCTAATAAATGTTTATCTTTTGTGTTGAGCCAGCTCTCAGTGATATTAACAATATCTGGCGTTTCGGCAACAACGTATGCTATTAGTTCGTTACGCTTTAAAATAATGTTTCTGGCATTTGTATATAGTAATTTAAGTTGTTTAATAGTTTTGGTAACCTTGCGTGAGGGTTTACCGGCAGGGTGTGGAGGAGGAGGAGGAGGAGGAGGAGGAGGAGGAGGAGAAGGAGGCGAGGAGGAGGAGGAGGAGGAGGAGGAGGAGGAGGAGGAGGAGGAGGAGGAGGAGGAGGAGGAGGAGGAGGAGGAGGAGGAGTGAAAGCTGGCAGTTCCGTCATTTGCTCAAAGCAGAAGAGAAAATTCTCCTCATTCATAACAGGATTATGTGAAGCAACTTGTCGCGCAGAGACAGAGAGAGAGAGAGAGAGAGAGAGAGAGAGAGAGAGAGAGAGAGAGAGAGAGAGAGAGAGAGAGAGAGAGAGAGAGAGAGAGAGAGAGAGGAGAAGAGAGAGAGAGAGAGAGAGAGAGAGAGAGAGAGAGAGAGAGAGAGAGAGAGAGAGAGAGAGAGAGATATATAGAGTCTTTTTTGTGATTAGATGATGTCAAAGACTATTTCAACAAAATTTATTTTGGGTTTGTATAGATAATGCAATTGTTTATTATAAATAAAAACAATAATTAAGATAACCTGCACCTACTCTGCACCTACTCTTACCTTCCCTCCCTCTCTCCCTACCTCCCACTCTAGCTCCAACCTCTCCGTCCCTCCTGTAATGATTACATGTAATGGAGGCTTTTAATTTGTTTTCATAAGACTTCATTTATATTAAAAGAATATAGATCATATCAGTCTTGTACACGCACGCACGCACGCACGCACGCACGCACGCACGCACGCACGCACGCACGCACGCACGCACGCACGCACGCACGCACGCACGCACGCACGCACGCACGCACGCACGCACGCACGCACGCGACGCACGCACGCACGCACGCACGCACGCACGCACGCACGCACGCAACGCACGCACGCACACGCACGCACGCACGCACGCACGCACGCACGCACGCACGCACGCACGCACGCACGCACGCACGCACGCACGCACGCACGCACGCACGCACGCACGCACGCACGCACGCACGCACGCACGCACGCACGCACGCACGCACGCACGCACGCACGCACGCACGCACGCACGCACGACGCACGCACGCACGCACGCACGCACGCACGCACGCACGCACGCACGCACGCACGCACGCACGCACGCACGCACGCACGCACGCACGCACGCACGCACGCACAGCACGCACGCACGCACGCACGCACGCACGCACGCACGCACGCACGCACGCACGCACGCACGCACGCACGCACGCACGCACGCACGCACGCACGCACGCACGCACGCACGAACGAACGAACGAACGAACGAACGAACGAACGAACGAACGAACGAACGAACCAACAGCTCAAGAACGAACGAACGAACGAACGAACGTGCAGCACGCACGCACGCACGCACGCAAGCACACACTACAGCCATAGTTGAACATGTACATGTGTACACATCCATGGGCCGGAGCGGAACTATGGGTTGTTTCCTTCAAACCCTAGCCCCCTGTCCACCCAGCATTGGAGTGGGTGACGCAAGGTGGTTTGACAGCCGGGGTTTGTGACCTGCTCTCAAACGGTGCTGGCTTTTGGCCTAACACAGCACTAGAGAGATGAATGATAAAAATGTTGATGTGTAGACCAAGTGGGCCACTAGGACGAACGAGCATTGCTCTGGCCCTGGTAAAAGGAAACAGACTACTAATGAAATCACCACACACACCACACAACACACACACACACACCATACACCACACCACACACCACACACACAACAACACACACACACACACACACACCCACACAGCCTCCGTGAGAGTACTCCGATAATGTATGAGTTAGCATATAAGACTCGTTTCACAAACCATAGAAATTACCGCGGGTTCGTCCCCTGGCGGAGCGGAGACAGATGGGCTGTTTTCTAAATTCGACGCACTAAGACAGCAGGTGGGCTACAACACAGCCGTGTAGATAGGATACCGGGGGGCTGTTTTTATTAGTTAACACGGGGTGATGTGTTTCCACAAAGACTACTGTATAAAAAGTGGACTTGTTTACTGGCGCTCCGCGGCCAACCATACCCGTGACCTAGTCCTTTGGGAAGCCATCAACCCCGGGCAGCGGGTCCCCCAACCCCTGGCTAACAGTTGGTACCCATGTCACTGCTGGTGAGTGGGTACGAGTAAGGACCACACTAAAGATTGCGATTCTGATACTCTGCAAGAAATATGCTGAAACTTATATTCACTTAAAGGAAGTCCTTCGCCATACATACATTTCTGCTGCAACATTTTAACATGGGGCTATCATAGAACGGCATTTAAATATTAGCTTTCCATTGTAATATATATTCGTTTTCTGATAGTAATAAATTCGGACAAAACATGCCATCGAAAATTTGCGTTACCTAATAGCTAGCATCATCATCGGAGAGTTACCCGATTAGTATGAACTAATATGCGAAGAAAACAGTATAACTAAGTTATATACTGATGACACGCATAGAAAGGGAAATGGGAGTGATGGTGTACGAAACACACTAAATTCCTGAATCGCGGCATGGCCAGATATTCATAATATACTCATATACTGGAAATAGCACAAACTGATTAAAAGGAGTCCAGTATAACAGTAGTCTTTGGCTTCCGCCAACAGTTGCACTAAGATGAATGATAAAAGAAGGTAGATATGTAGACGTCTGGCCATACGAAGTGGAGTTTCAGGCCCTTTCCAATACAACTAGATGAATCCCCCCCCCCCCCCCACACACACACACTAATACATTTTGTCCAAGGTTTTCGTTTCATCTACCTATATTATTCATCTACTTTTTTGTTTGATTGGTGGGTCATCTACTATTCCCACCTATTCACAGATGGAATACACTTGAGTAACCTATGAACAAAGTATGGCTGTGAAGCAGTTGAATTGGTAGTGGTGGTGGTAGGATAATGGTATTAGTGATGATGGTGCCTCTCTCTTATGCCCTCCGCAGAGAACAGCCTCGTCCTCACAAACCAGGCTCTCTGCAAACCACACTTCCTAAATCTTACTACTGCAAGCGTCACAGTCAGCAGATTTTTCCGCTGGCGAGGTATAATTATTCAGAAAAGCGCACCGGTGGACCGGAAGGATTTTTTCAGAAGGAATGCAAAATGCCTGAGCGTTGTGCATTGAGAGAGTTTAGAGAGGCCGAGGTACGCGGTGTGTTACAGGTTAAAAGACTGTGCGAGTTAAGGCAATATGTGTATTACAGAAGGAGGAAGATAAGTTATAGAGAGATACAGGTAAAAGAAACGTGTGTGTGTTACAGAGGAAGACAGTTATAGAAGAGAGTATAGGTATCAGGAATAATGTGTGGTTAACGAGAGATAAGTTATAGAAGAGAGATACAGGTACTAGGAATTTGTGTGTTACAGAGGAAGACAAGTATAAATCGAGATACAGGTAAAAGGAATGTGTGTGGTGATACAGTAGGCGAAAGATAATTTATAGATGAACAAGTGCTTGTGGCCCCTTCGGACCCATGTATTGATATTTGTAGTAGTAGTATATATTAGACAACATGCGATTGCATAATCTAATCGTGTTGTCGTTGTCGTTGGTCACTGGTCAAAGTGCCTCGGGGTAGACCACGTTCCGTGTTATTCCAACCCTTTGTGTTCTGTCTGATTCCAATCACACACACTCACCACCCACACACACACACAAACGTCCATGAGTCTACTGCAGTTTGTGGAATGCGGCAAGACGTTACCCAGAGTTTAATCCTGTATTCAATACTCCTAACGTGTTTTTAAATCCAAAGCGCCAACCCCCCCCATGAAAAAGGAGATAATCGACATAATAGCAATCCCGCTTACCACCTACGATTTATTTGCGATTGTTATAGAGCCTCTCGCATAGCAAAACTATAATTTAAAGTTTTACGGCTACACAAAACAGACAGACAGACAACACACACACAGACACACGGCTACTCCTATATGTATATTAGAATACATGGTAAAAGAGGAATAAATGGTGTGTATACAGAGGAGGAAATGAAGTTACAGAAAGGAGTTATACATTTGTTATAATACAGATGTTTGAGTTACACAAGAGTACATCAGTAAATATGTAGATTACGAACGGAAATGTGAGGTATAGGTACTATATAACGAAATATATGAGCTACAGGTAAAATTATTGAACACAGTACCGGAAGAGAGAGAGTAAATATAATTAGAGGGAATGTACAGTTTACTATAGAGAGTGTAGGGGAATTTAGACCAAAAGAACTTACGATAATGTACATGTAAGAACTATCATAAGAAAAGGTAGATAAAAGGTGCCTATGGTGCATCGATAGAAATATTATGAGATTAAATAAAAGGTACTCAAAGTAGATAGAAGTATATCAAAGGGTTGTTCTCATGTTATTTAAATAGAGTACTGAAGACACTTCTCTATGGTGTTGGAATCTATCCATTACATCAAGGTAGTGGAAGATGTGATGTGAGGTGTGTGTTGTGTGTGTGTGTGTGGGTAAGTGTGTGTTGTGTGTGTGTGTGTGTGTGTGTGTGTGTGATGTGTGGTGTGTGTGTGTGTGTGTGTGTGGCGTGTGTGTGTGTGGGTGTGGTGTGTGTGTGTGTGTGTGTGTGTGTGGTGTGTGTGTGTGTGTGTGTGTTTGTGTGTGTGTGTGTGTGTTTATGTGACTAGTGTGGTGAACTGTGATGTGTGTGGATGTAAGTTCATCTAGTTGTATTCATCTAGTTGCTTTTACAGGTCCAGAGCAGCGCTCGTAGGCCCCGTACTCCATATCAACATTTATTTTCTCGTTCATCTTTTTAGTGTTGGCCGAAGCCACCACCAAAAACGCAGGTAGGCGGGTCCAAAACCCCGGCCTACCCCCGTACCCATTCTCTGCTGGGATGGACAGGGGCTCGTGTTAAGGAAACAGCCCAACTGTTTCCGCTTCCGCCCGGGAGATCGAACCCTGGGACTATAACTTGTTGTGAACCGAGCGACTCTTAAAAGGTTAGGGCTGCATGGTATCCGATGGGAAGGTTCGTAGTCATTGATCGAAGCTTGGGCTAAGTATAGGCAACTAAAGGGTTCAATGTACTGTTTCCAAATCTGAATAGGGACTGGTGACAAGTGGATTTCCACAAGGGTCTGTTTTGACCATTTACTATTTTGATTTACATCAAACGACTGATGTGGATTGCATTGATATCAGCAAGTTTGCTGATGATGCAAGTTTATGAGGATTATTGATCACAGTCTGACTTAAACTATTGCAGGGAGACCTGATAACTTAACGAGTGGGGCATCAGATGGCAGATGGAATTTCAAAAATATTGATAAATGTACGCGTTAAAATGAATGTTGGTAGAAAGAACCGCTGGTAGGAGAGAATACAGACCATAAGCCCATGTATCGCTGAAAAGATCAGAAGTGAAAAGATCTTAGAGTGAGGTGAGCCAACCTCCTTCCTAGGAAACAATGTATTGAGGCCAAGAAGATTAGAGCTAATAAAGTATTAGATTTCATTACAGAAATAAATGTTAAAAGTAGAAGTGCGGAAGTTATTCTAATAAGCTTTCAATCTGGCTCTAGTCAGGCATCACCTAGACTATGCAGTTTCAGTTTCGGTCTCCATATTACAGGATGGGATATAGTTTGTTAGAAAACGTGCGGGAGAAGGATGACCAATGAATACAAGGGATGCGTAACTTTAGTTATGAGCACGGGATTGAAGCTATTCCATTTTACACTCACTCGAGAGACGCAGAGTAAGGGGCGATCTGATAGAAGTTTTTAAGTGCTAAATAAGGATTTAATAACAAGGAGAGGTAGGAAAGTTCATGACGGTGCTTTTTAACCAGGGTATAACAAGAATTAACGGATTCACGCTGAAAAGCGTAGATTTTGAAAGGAAATAGGGAAAAATGAAGCTCACAAATAGGGTTGGATAGAATGATTGAAAGAATGGTCCTCAGTATACAAGGTAGTTAGTGCCTTAGTCATTGGGAGCTTTAAGGGGAGCAGGATCGGTACATGGATGGGGATTAACGATCATGGATTTATGTAGTAGTTAGGTGACAGGAACTGGAGATACACGTGTAACGGGCCTCGCGCCTCTTTTAGCTTCCTTAATTGTTCTTATTTCATTATGTTCTTATGAGCACCCCCCGCGGGGGGGGGGGTGCCTGCCCTACACTATGGAGTACCCTGTAGTTGTGTGTGTGTGTTTGATGTGTGTGTGTGTGTTTTGTTGTGTGTGTGTTTGTGTGATGTATGTGTGTGTGTGTGTGTGTGTGTGGTGTTTGTGTTTGTAATGTGTGTTGTGTGGTGTGTGGTGTTGTGTGTGTGTGTGGGGTGTGTGTGTGATGTGTTGTGTGTCGTGTTGTGTGTTTATGTGTGTGTGTGTGATATCTGTGTTTTCAAGAGGGCAAGCTAAACACATCACTACCACATCCCTTCCAAATTTTATCTCTGTCTCACAACAGGCTGAGGGATACAAGAACCTTGGCAGACCACGAATTCATACATCGAAAACACTAAACCACTTGCACCAGGAGGAATTGAGAACACCTAACCTGAACACCAATAACAAAAAGAACACGAATTAACTAAACCACAACAACACCATTTTATTTAAATCATTTACCAGGACTAACCAAGAACAAGACTCCATATTTGAGAAGTACTATTGAGACAGTGTAACCACGATGCGCAAGAGGTGCCCGTAACACGACATCCCAGACACAGAGGTCAAGGTTGGTGGCGCCGGACCTATTGATACATGTACCAGAGTGATAAAGTTATTGAAGAGTAGCTAGGAACGGGCTTATGTGTAATGGTGTTTACGTGAAGGTGAAGTGCTGAAGTTGCCTGTGGTATAACATGAGACTTTCTCGGAACGACAGGACATGTGGTGGTTATGTATGCATGTGTAGGTATGTGTTGGTTTGTGTGTGTACGTGTGTGTGTGTGTGTGAATGTGTACATGTGTGCTGGTGCGTGTGTGTAGTGTGTGTAGGTATGCTGCGTGTTGTGTGTGTAGGTATATATATGTTGTGTGTGTGTTGTGTGTTAGTGTGTGTGTGTGTGTGTGATGGTGTGTGTGTGTGTGTGTGGTGTGTGTGTGTGTGTGTGTGTGTGTGGTGTGTGTGTGTGTGTGTTGTGCCGTGCGTGTGTGGTGTGTGTGTGTGTGTGTGTGTGTGTGTGTGGTGTGTGGGTGGTGGTGTGTGTATAGTGTTTGTGTGTGTGTGTGTGTGTGTGTGTACGATGGTGTGATTATGTAAGCATATGTGTGTATGCCAGATGAACGCCGCACAGTTGAAAAAAATGTAATACAATAACCCTTCATGCTCAGCGGGGGTTAGGGAACAGAGACACCCGCGAAGTATCGTAACTCCGCGAGCAATGAAGACATTAGTTACAAAAAAAGACAAAAAAAATGAAGGAGGAAAAAAAAGGAGTAAAAATGAAAAAAAGGAAAAAAAGAAAAAAAAAAAAGGGAGAAAAAGAGGGGAAAAAAGGGAAAAAGAAAGAAAAAAAGGAAGAAGAAAAAAAAAACCCTCCGCCCGAAAATAGGCTTACGGTATAAGAAAAATGGATTTTGTTGCTTGATGGTAAATGAATGATAATGAAATGTACACCATTGGCATGTTTCCTTAAACCCGAGCCCCCTGTCCACCCACATGAATGGTTACCGGTGTTTAGCCGGGGGGTTTGGAGCCGCCGCCTCCCGTGTGCTGGCTTCGGCCACGACTATAAGCACTGGTACAGACAGCTCTCTAGGGGTAGTATAGAGAGAGAGCTGTCTTGGTTACAGTGGAGATCAAATCTCAGCTGCGTCTATAACTGACAAATCTCAACATCAACATCAAGATCAAGATCAGGGAGTGCCGATAAAAGGCCAGACTACAACAACTGAACTGAACACTGTCATCATCAGCAACAACCCATAACAGCTGAAGCCGCGACACACGTTGTGCCGCTGCCAGGGTTACATCCACACCACTATTCCTCTCCTCCACCACCACCAACCATGGATAGGCCTATGGTGAGCCCAGAAGGAGGAGGAATGAAGACGCTGACCCCCATAGATCGCTTGGGCCAACGGTGGAATTTTATTAGGGTGTGTTGTGTTGGGGTAGGCTGTCGCAAAGCTATGCCAATCTCGCGACCACGGCCAGATTTGTCCACACCAGCTGTGCTCCAGTGCCTCCTCTCTGTGTTTAAAGGGTGATGGGGTTGGCACTGCTTTAAATAGTTCACTGTTGTGTCTGGTCTGTAGTGGCTTGAGGAAGTTGAGGTGTGCACCGCGCGCTCAGCCACCAGTGTGTGGCTACCGTAGTCCGTAGATAAACACTAGTCCGCCAGTCACTCGCCACTGCACTAATGTCAGACCAGGCGCCATACAATATGTGGCGATTTACAATCACTACAGACTTTTATGTGCCCTGAAGAGGCATGCACAGTAGTTTTTATGAAAAATACTTTCGTATTTTTAAAATTTATATTTAATTACCTAGTATTTATTATTAATTATCCCAAGAGTTGAAAACCCGAGTAATCAAATCCGAGAGCCTGAACCCGCGGTATGAGGGTTTATTGTATAGTATTTAAATGTCCCCTGAAATCCTGCGGTACAGCACACTGGATTTTTCTATCCATTTATTTTTAGCTCCATTTCATTCAACAGCACAATTGCAATACATATGACGCCACTCTCATACTTCCAGCTTTTTTTTCTCTCTTTTATTCTATGAGGGTAGGCGTGTCCATGCAGGGTGTATTGAGCATGCTGAGGTTAAGATTGAGTCCTGACAACAGTGTCATCAATGAACGTCACGTAGCCGAGAATTGTCACGACACCAGACAAAAGGAAAAAAAAAACGGAAAAAAAGTGATGGATAATTTTGTCAAGTACCTGTTTGCTTTATGAACGTAATTATCATAAGTTTTAATATTAAGTGGTTACGGGAAAGTGTAGTTAGTCTCTCTCTCGTCTCTCTCTCGATCTCTCTCATCTCTCCTCGAGTCTCTCTCTTCTTTCTTCTCTCTCTCGTCTCGCTCTCTCTCTCTCTCTCTCATCTCTCTCTCATCTCTCTCTCTCTCATCTCTCTCTCTCTCTCGTCTCTCTCTCTCTCATCCTCTTCATCTCTCTCCTCTCTCTTTCTCCTCGTCTCTCTCTCCTCTAATCAATCTCTCTCTCTCATCTCTCTCCGAACCTGGGTCTCTCAATCTTCTCTCTCTCTCTCCTCAAATCTCATCTCGGTTCTCTCTTCATCCGCTCCTCTCTCCCTCTCTCTCAATCTTCTCTCTCTTCTCGCTCTCTCTCTCGCTCTCTCTCTCTCCTCCCCTCCTCTCTCTCTCTCTGCTACTCTCTCTCGTCTCTCTCTTCTTCTCTCTCTCTCTCTCTCTCTCTCATCTCTCTACTCCTCTCTCTCCTCTCTCTCAACTCTCTCTCCATCTCTCTCTCATCTTCTCTCTCTCTCTCTCTCTCTCTCTCTCTTCTCTCTCTCCTACTTCTCTCTCTCAATCTCTCTCTCTCTCTCTCATACTCTCCTCTCTCTCTCGGAATCGCTCTCGAAATCTCTCTCTCTCGCTCTCTCTCGCTCTCTCTCGCTCGCTCGCTCTCTCCTCTCTCTCTCTCTCTCTCTCTCCTCCTCCTCCTCTCTCTCTCATCTCTCTTCTCTCTCTCCTCGTCTCGATCTCTCTCTCTCTCTCTCTCTCTCTCTCTCTCTCTCGGTCTCTCAATCTCTCTCTCTCTCTCAAGTCTCTCTCTCTCTCTCTCCGGTCATCAATCTCTCTCTCTCTCTCTTCGCGCTCTCTCTCTCTCTCTCGCTCCTCTCGCTCTCTCTCCTCGCGTCGCATCGCTCTCTCGTCTCTCTCTCTCTTCGTCGTCTCTCGCTCTCTACGTCCTCGTCTCTCTCTCTCTCTCTCCTCTCTCGTCTCTCTCCTCTCTTCTCTCTCTCTCTCTCACTCTCTTCTACTCCTCGTCTCCTCTCTCTCTCCTCTTCCTCTCTCTCTCTCGTCCTCTCGTCTCTCTCGCCTATCTCTCTCTTTCTCTCTCTCTCATCTCTCTCCTTCTCCTCTCTCTCTCTCCTCTCTCTCAGTCTCTCTCTCTCCTCTCTCTCGTCTCTCGTCGACGCCGACTCTCTCTCTCTCTCTCTCTCTCTCTCTCTCTGCTCTCATCTCTCTCTCTCTCTCCTCCGTCTCTCTCTCTCTCTCTCTCTCTCTTCTCTCTCTCTCTCTCTCTCTCTCAATCTCTCTCTCTCTCTCTCTACTCGTCGGTCGGGCGCCGCCCCCTTTTTTCACCTCTCTCCTTCTCTATCGTCTCTCTCTCTCTCTCCTCTCTCTCCTCTGTCTCTCTCTAATCTCTCTCTCCTCTCAATCTCTCTCTCCAGAAGATCTCTCTCTCTCTCTCCTCTCTCTCTCTCCACAATCTCTCTCTCTTTCTCTCTCTCTCATCTCTCTCTCTCCTCTCTCATCTCTCTCTATCTCCTCTCTCTCTCTCTCTCTCTCTCTCTCCTCTCTCTCTCTCTCGTCGAATCCTCTCTCTCTCTCTCACTCTCTCTCTCTCTCTTTCTCTCGTTCTCTCTCTCTCTCTCTCAAAAAGTGCTCTCTCGCTCTCTCGCTCTCTCTCTCCTCTCTCTCTCAATCTCACTCTCTCTCTCTCTCTCTCTCATCTCTCTCTCCTATCTCTCTCTCTCTCTCTCTCGCCTCTCTCTCTCTCTCTCCTCTCTACTCTCTCGTCGCATCTCTCTCTCTCGCTCGTCTCTCGAGAATAACTCTCGTCCCTCTCTCTCATTCTCTCATCTCTCAACTCTCTCGTCTCTCTCTTCTCCCTCACTCTCTCTCTCTCTTCTCAAAATCTCTCTCATCCAAAATCTCCGCGCGTGTCTCTCTAACTCAATCTCCGATCTCGTCTCTCTCTCTCTCTAATCTCGTCTCTCTACTCTCTCTCTATATATAATATAAGTATCTCATCTCTCCTCAAAAAAATCTTCTCTCTCCGGCTCATCTCATCTCTCTCTCTCTCTCATCTTCTCCATACTCTTCTCGAGAAATTCTCTTCTCGCTCCACGTCATCTCTCGCCTCTCGCATAACTACTCTCGTCTCCTCGCTCATCATCTCTAATTCTTAATTGCCTCCTGTCTCTTTCAACAATTGAACTAATTTGAAGGGTATAATATAACACCGCAGACACATTTCACTCTCTATCTCTCTCTCACTTTCATTGATAAGAGAGGAATATTAAACAATCTCCTCTCCTCTCCTCTCTCTCTCTCTCTCTCTCTTCTCATCTAGCCTCCATCCTCTCTCTATCTCTCTCTATCTCTCTCTCTGCCCTCTCTCTCTCTCGGTCTCTCATCTTCTCTCTCAAATCTCTCTCTCTCAATCTCCTCTCCTCTCTCAGTCATCTCTCCTCTCTCTAATCAACTTTTTTGGCTACGTAAGGAAGAAAAACTTTTGAGAAAGTGCAAAATGATTTACTAACGGTGATACTAGCCAGATAATGATAATGCGGTCAACAAATAATTTCTTCAAGGCCCTAACCAAGTTGATGTTGATACTGTAATTATCACAATATCCAAACTAAAGGAGACCAAATCCGTAGGGTTAACGATGCATTTCTTCCTAATTATTATTAAAGACAGCCTAATAATCACGCTTTTTACCTACTTGTATATTCACAGAAGAATAAACTCAATCGCTACAGGTAAATTTCCCAATCCCTGGAAACATATACATAGTTGTTGTCCCTATCTTAAAGGAGGGGAATAGTAATATGAGACATCCATACGATTACAGAACCTATATCTCTCCTTCCTGTATTATCAAAGGTTTTAGAAAAAATTGTAGCTAAACAACTTTCCACCACCTAGAAGAGAATGCTTTACTTTCCGACACTCAACATGGATTCAGGCCAAAATTATCCACGGAAACTGCTCTCACAGTAATATCCAACCATGTATATAGTAACCTAGATAATAAGAGAATAACTATGATAACTTTGTGTGACTTGTCAAAGGCATTCGACAGCGTTAATCACGACATTCTACTGCAGAGATGCCTTAAGTTACGTATTGACCCTTTCTGGATCCAAGATTATCTGTCTAATAGAACCCAATCAGTCCGACTAAACAATAACATATCATCCAAATCTATAGTAACATATGGAGTCCCACAAGGCTCTATCCTTGGCCCTATTCTTTTTTCTATATTTGTTAATGATATCTCGGAGTACGTAAACGATTGTGTTTTAGTTCAGTATGCAGACGATACACAGTTTATCCATAGTGGCATATCAATAACGTAGACCAACTAATCACCAGAGCTAAAGTAACGCTGTCGAATGCCAAGACTTACTTCCTAAAAAGTGGTTTATGTTAAATTCTAAAAAGACTCAATTTATATTTATTGGAACACGGCAATTGTTATCGAACATTCCAGACGATATGACCATCAACTTTAACGGTAATAATATAACAATAACCAAGCATGTCAAAATATTGGGTGTTTACTTTGACAGATACATGACCTTCGACACACACATACACCAACTCACTAAGAAAGTAACAGGAGTATTAATGTTCATAAATAGAGTGAAAGACTTATTTGACAAGGACACCAGAGTGATTGTTATACATACACTAGTGTTAAGTCTAATTAATTACGTGACTCAAGATATGGTGGCAACACCAATGAAAACCCTTCATGCAGCAAGTACAAAAACTGCAAAACTTCGCTGCCAAATGTGGCCCTGCTGGGGTTACAAAAGACGCGACCGTGCGACTCCTGTTGGATACAAAGAACTTAAAGTGGATAAAAGATGAAAAGAAAAAAGTGAAAATTTGATCAATGCATGATGGTGTATAAAGTGGACCCATAAGTATCCTACTCCTGAGTGGCTATTGAACTTATCATTTGTAAACACAGATAAATGGGACTGCATAACAAGACCAAAATCGAAACCTATTTGTCCCAAGCGTGAACACAGACAATGGTGCCCGTCTTTATTAGTAAGTGGACCGAGAGCATGGAAACAAGCTCCCTACTAATATAAAAAGAACTCGTCACCACGGAGTTTCAAAAAAGCCTTAACTACTTACGCTCTTCAAGGTGGCCTTTGCTAAGAATTTTCAAAATCCATAATTATTTATACACTATGCTTGTTATTGTATATACATATATCGTATTATGTCTTAGTATGTAATTAATCTACATTCTCCATGTAACTATATTTCACCATATATAGTTATTTTTAGTAGGTAAGAGAAAAAGCCATTGTACATTAAGGAATAAAGCATTCTGATTATGATTCTGATTCTCTCTCTTCTATCTCTCTCTCCCTCTCTCTCTCTCTCTCTCTCTCTCTCTATCTCTATCTCTCTCTCTCTCTCTCTCTCTCTTCTCTCTCTCTCTCTCTCTCTCACTCTTCTCTCTCTCTATCTCTCTCTCTCTCTCTCTCTCTCTCTCTCTCTCTGCTCTCTCTCTTCCTTCTCTCTCTCTCTTCTCTCTAGAAATATTCAATTTTAAATAGAACTCAAACGGAAATATTTAATTATGTACTTTTGTGTACCTTTAAATGTGTGTGGGTTTGCGTATTGATTTGGTTGGGTATGTGAGTAATATGTGTATGTATGTATGTGTATTGTGTATGCAACGTGTACATGTGTGTGTATGTGTATGTGTATAAGTATATCCTGTAGTGTGTATGGCATATGTAATGTGTTATGTGGTATTATTTATATGCGTATGAATAGATTTCTTGTATATATTATTGGTACAGGGTACTGTTTTGGAACATGGTTTATTAGTCTTGCATTTAAATTTTATCTTTTTTTTTTTTTTTGAAAAAAAACAAATCCCTCTTCATATATTATAGTAATGTTTTTTAAATAATTACTGTTCTTGTTATTGAAAAACTATCAAGGATTACGCAATCGGTATCTTTTAACTATTATTCATATTATAAATTAATTCATTACTTGATATTCAGTATTGATATATTGTTACATTAGACATTATTATCATTCTATTATTATATATATATATATATTTTTTTTTTTTTCTCATCATTGTTATTATCGATATCATTTTAATCACTATTAATATTATCATCAGTATTATCATTATTGTCTTCTTTTTACATTATTTGCTATTATATTTATTTTGATTATTATAATATATACCATAGTTATGATTATGGAGTCTGATTATTTATTTTATATAACTATTTTTTTTCTTCTTCATTACCAGGTATTAGCGTTTATTTTTATTTAGGTATTTATATATTTTATTTATGTATTTATTTATTATTTTTTTTTTTTTTTTTTTTTTTTTTATTATTATTTATTATTATTATTATTACAGGTATTGTTATCTCTTTCTTACTTAAAATTATTAGGTATGTCAATGTATAATTATCAATAGTTCACTTTAGTCCACGAGAGACAACGAAATTATCATAAGCATGAGGTCCATAAAAAGCGCTTCGGCTTAATGGACCGTGGCTGTATATGGACTGTAGATTGATATGAACACTATTGTATACACCAAAGCCAAAGAAACTAGCAAGTATCAAGTATCAAATATCAATATTCTCTCTCTCTCTCTCTATCTCTCTCTCTCTCTCTCTCTCTCTCTCTCTCTTCTCCTTATCTCTCTCTCTCTCCTCTCTCTCTCTCTCTCTCTCTCTCTCTCTATTTCTCTCTCTCTCTCTCTCCTCTCTCTCTCTCTCTCTCTCTCTCTCTCTCTCTCTCTCTCTTCTTTTTCTATTTTTTTCTGGTGTTGTGTTCCTTCATGGTCCTAATCCACGTGTAGACACGTGATCTCCAGCTATTATTTTCTCAGAAGGAGATAAGAGCCAAATAAAGACTAATATTTAGGTGAGGCTGGAACCTTGCTGACCACCACACCCCATTGCATCTCCGAAGTGAAGGGGGACAGTATGCCGCTCACCAGCGAAAAAAACATATATAATAAGCGGAGCTTTGAACCTCGATTGCTAATTAATTAGGGCCAGAAACATTACTGTGCATTACACAAGAATATGTCTGGTGTGTGGAGGGGTTGGCCAGTCAGACACCCAAGGTTGGCTTTTCACCCAAACATCTATTAGCCCGTCAAAAGTCTTTCGCGTGTGGCCTTGAGAATCGACCGACGCACCCCCCGAAACTGCATATTTTTCTGTCAGGCTTGTTTTCCATCGGGCATGGGGACTGCGACCATGGAGGTACCCCCTGATCCAGCCAGGCAATAATACCCCGCGGCCTGCACGGGATGATTCGGACGTGGAAATCAACAGCAGGCGGCGGCGGTCGTCTATTAGTGACTGATGCGATAGCCTACATCAGGATTAAGGAACATATGGTAATGGCACCTTCTTTTGGTGTGCGCGTGTGTAGTCGAGCATGGCCCCGTACCGTCCTTCCATTTACTCTTTCTTTTCCGGTGCTTAAATTACCACTGCTTCACAACATCATTTCCCTCACCCACAAGAACCTTTATTTTTCTGTCTTCTTTTTGCTTTACAACTCTTTTCTTCGCCGAAGACTGCGCCAAACCATCCTCACCCCGCGCTGGACCCTTCCTCATTCAACAGCCTCCCCCGCCACTCCATTAACTATAATCGTTTTCCTCCATTATTGTTTTTCTCCCTTACACAACACTATCTGTTACCACCGCCATCACCACCTCCACTTCCTACGACCACTGCAATTACACTACCTACTGTTACTTCTACCACTACCAGTACATACTACTTATACTATTAGCTGCTACTACTACTTACACCTACTTCTACTACGCTACTACTACTACTACTACTACTACTACACAACAAACTTTACTGCTACCACTCCTCTATTACTCCAACTACTGTTTACTATAGTGACACCAAAAGACACTCTACTGGAACTTGCTACTCATTTTGGGTTATTTCCAGTGGAGGCAGTTTTAAGATTCCTGCCATTTCGAAATTCACCCACCTTTTCCCTTCTATGGTTATCAGTATTATGATCATACCGTTATCTTCGAAATTTTGTTCTATAATATTATCAAATAAAAAACAGTAAAATGCAATAAAGAAAATGCCATTATGAGAGAGTTAAGAGAAATATGCATGAACTTAATATCACTTGAACTCATCCCATTTTGAATATTTGACGGAAAAAACATTTTAGATGCTAGCAATAGAAAGACGTGGATTCATTAGCGTTCCATTACTATATTTTCGTTTTCTGATAAATGAATCATAACCATGCAGAAATTAGCGTAACTCAAAAAAAAAACATCATTTCTATCGGGATAATTACCGAGGATGATGTTATGTATTTAGTTAACGCTACTTATGACCATGGTTCTGCTCATTGATCAGAAAATGAAATATTGAGCCATGGAAAGACTAATTAAATTCCGCTTCTATTGAGATGTTGATGGTAAAACGTCTCGCGCAAAATATCAAATTGCGATGAGTTTAAGTGAATATAAGTTCATGCATATTTCTTAAGTCTCATAATGGAATTCTTTAGTGTATTACAGTTTGTTATTTGGATAATCTTATAGAACAAACATTCACGAAGAGATAACAGTGTTCATTTATACTGATATGTCATAGTCTACTGTAGTCATGGAACACTTTTTGACTTGCCGACACGATTGATGATGTTATTTTTTTTAGTTAACGCTAATTTAGGCATGGTGGTAATTCATTTAGCAGAAAACGAAATATCATCAATGGAAAGCTAATGAAAATCCGCTTTCTTTCTATCCACTAAATGTTTCGCAAAATATTAAATGGCCGAAAGTTTAAGGTATATATTGAGGTCAGCATATTTGCTTCACTCTGTCATAATGGCATCTTTAGTGTATTTTGCTGTTTTTTATTTGATAAATCATTAGAACAAAACAGTTACGAGATAACGGTATATCATATATATGAATAAACCTTAGGAAGTGGAAATAGGGGTGATGTTAAAAAAATGCTGGAAATCGCAAATGACCTCCACTTGGTCAGGAGAGGGTTGGCGCGGGGCACGAGTAGCAAGTCCAGTATAGAGTAGTCTTTGGTACAGTGATAATCTTTTTTCTCATATCATAAGAATTGTGCAAATTATGACTAACGCATGAAATTTCTACCAGTGTTAGTACATGCCATAAGCTCATTTCAGATCGGAGGTAAGGCAGATTTGACCTTGAGGACAGTGAGAGGTCAATGACCTCAAAGTATCAAAAGCTATGATGTTTGGCTCATGGTTAATGGTAAAAACATGTTTAGCTGTACAAACCAGCATTTGTGTTCCAATAAAAGTGCACATAATTCCACACAGCGTTGGTAATTATTTAAAAGGTGTCTAGCTTTGACCTCTGAGGACAGTGAGAGCGTCAATTTACCGCAACATATCAAATATTGATGCCAATGAAATGTAAACTGGTGGTGGCTCGGTAATAACACAATATTGGTTGTACTTGTGTGTTTTGCAGGATTCCCTGCCTGATGATCGAACCAAGATTAAAGCATCCCAGACCTGATCGTCACTATGGCAAAGCGTCATTATCCTCATAGAACCCAGCCCAGCCCTCTACGTCCCAAGCAATCAGACCACCCCCAAGGAACGAAATGGGAGCTCTGTATTCTTTGACAAGCAGAGACAGATGAAACCTTTGCAGTGCCCACTAAGATCAACATGAAACCGTAGTGGTAGTGGCTTTGCTCATTGACAGAAGACCTCCCCAGTTCAAGGGACTTCGGCACATGCCAATGGAACTCAACGTGACACAGACGGGAGATGGCGATAGAGGCCGTAGAAGCTACCTTGAGGACACACAGGCTCAGTGGCACAAGAAAGTCGTTTTTTTTAAAGTTTTAACAAAAAATGTTGGACCAGCAGAGCAGAGCAGAATCAGCTTCAGGACCAGACAATCTAGTACCGGTACTCCAACCATTGCACACACGATCAGCAGCTGCCCACAGGCTTCACAGGTCAACCGAGCCTATCTGTTTCTTTCTGCCAATAAGCTAGCTGGGGGACACTGCAGACTTGCACGAAGCAGCTACAAAGAATTGACAAGAACGTTTCGGAGGATGTGCCACTGAATTGGGGTGTGACACTGAACTGCTGGCCAAGCTGGTCTGCAGGAGGACATGATTGCCATCTAGCACACTACCATCCGCAACTGTCTCCGTGCATTGTACAAACAAAATCAGACCAGCCGCACTCAAGGACGAGGATGCGGATCGTTCTGCATGGCATAGCCTTGTTGAGCTGGTGGTATTCATGGAGGAATGCATGCAGATGAGGACAATTTGCCCTGTATTAAACTCATAAGACGTGGGTCCCTTTAACCTCTACAACGACCCCCGAGACTGGAGCAGCTGGGGCCACGGAACCAACAGAATACACACAACCAGACTGAAGGACAGACTTCTTTCTGTGCTTCCTGATCTGAGAGCCATTCTCAAGGCCGAGACACACTTCTCTTGTTTGAGAAAGATAATAGGAACCCGCCCTGGAAGAAGGCCCTCGTGATCATGACAGTGATTGCCATGACACCCTAGTTAAGAGTCAGCACAGGTAGTACGTAGAGAAATGTTTCAGACCAGGTTCACCTTTGACGGTGCGTCCACGCTGACTGCAGAAAGAATTTGTGGACACATCCCTCCTGCTCTGGAACATGATCCTCGATGGGGCGAACATCAAGCACCAGGACTAAGTGGCCAACACAAGCACCACAACTGATGACTCTTACAGTATCGCAGCTATGAAATGTCCTCAACAGTGTAAAACCATGCACGCAGTGTGATGTCAACCCTAGTGCGCCCACAAGCCGCGAGAGAGAAACCCACTCGCCGCTTCTACATGTGGCCGATGCGTGGCAGAAGGGGATCACGAAAGGGTGCATACGCACGGTGGATACTGATGTTGTGTATTGGCTGTGGCTTTATTCAACAACATTCAATCTGACGAAGCTGGGATAGCTTTTTGGTACTGGATCAGCTTAGGTACATAGCTGTCACCAAACTGGCTGCCGCCAGGAACCCCAAGACAATGTGCTACTCTCCCCATATCTCCATGCCCTCACAGGGTCGGCGACACTGTGTCTCCTTCGCTGGCAGAGGGACGAAGACTGCCTGGGAAGACTCTGTGAAAGTGTTACCACAGGTGACTGTGCCTTTGAAGAACTCTACGCATGCCAAGTGATGTGAGTTGAGGAGTCAAATGTCACTGCTGGAGCGCTTCGTTGTGTGATGTATGACCGCACCCAGGGACACCATGGAAGTGAAACGATGCTAGGAAAAACAGTTTTCTCGCGCACAAGTCTAGGGCTCTAGAAACATTCCCCCAACGCAGGCAGCACTCTAGCGAACATCAAACGTGCATCTCTCCAGGCAACTGCTAGAACCAAACTCTGGTCCTGAACAGAGTTACCAATCCCACTCTGACTGGGGCTGGACAAAGGGGCCTCTGTGGTGGCAACCTCTTTGGACGACACTAGCCAGAGGCATCAAATCTTCCACGAACTGATCCACTTGCGGCTGCAAGAAGGGATGTACCGGCCGCTGCAAGTGCACCAAGGCTGCACCTGCAAGTGACATGCATATGTGCATGTTTCGGTGAGACTGTTAGGTGCAATCAGGACACCTTATATTTATGCGTCTATTGGATAATGTGTGTGTATTACATGTACGGTATGTACTATAGATGTGTATAAAGGTACCTGACCTCACTGTACTTTAAGCTTATAGACTATGTTCAGTGCACATTGAAATTAATGTTGCACAGATGATCTTACAACACGATTTCATGCAAGGTGTTCTGGACACCACAATAACCTAAATGTATATTTCAATAAAATTTGGTTCTGAGGTCACTGTACTGGCTCATTTAAAGCAATTGTTCAGTCATGGTTGCCTCATGGTGCTTATGTATACATAGCCTCTACAGAAGATTTACAAGGACCAACACCATGGCAACATACCTTTTTAATGATCCCAAAACAGGACAAACTGCACAGAATCTTGAAAATGACAATTTCAAGAATTGAGGTTCATTGACCTCTCACTATCCTCAAAGTTCAAATCTACGTTCTCCCGATCTGAAAATGGACCTTATGGTATGTAATAACACTGTAAAAATTTCATGCTTTAGTCTAATTTGACAATTGTTATGATTATCGCGCACTACTGACTATACTATACTACTACTACTTACTACTACTACTACTAACTACTACTACTACTACTACTACTACTCTACTCACTACTACTGAACTACTACTACTTACTAATATAATACTCAATCAAGTCAATCATTGGGAATACGCCGGGGGCGCGTCGCCTCGCCACCCTACGACGCCACTCCCGGGGCTGGTCACCACGCGCCCGAGCTCCCATAGCAGGCCCTTTCCCATACCAAGCACGGCTCTCGACAAGAAACATCAAACTTGCCCCACCCGAGGCCTTGTGGGCGCCCCCTTGGCCTCCTCACGCCGGATTGTCTCTTACAGATTACAACCCGGATGGGGGAAGGAATAGGTTTCAGGGGTAGCGTGCACATGCCCATATAGCCAAGTTGGCGCTGACGGGACTATGCAGGTAATAGGCCTCGATTCAGTCTCACGGTGCAATCGTGATTTGAAACGTAATCATCCCAGCGAACCTCATGATTCTGCGAAGACACTTATTACCAAAGGCATTGATTCGTCTCTTCAAGGTCACTATGTAAGTCCATGTCTCCACAACCATAGAGTAAGACAGGGATCACAAGGCGATTTTGCAAGATTCCGGACTCTTTGTCCTCATGCCACAGGTTACCGGACAACGCCAAATACTCCCGCTGAGCGAGTCCATAACACCGTGGGCTATGCCAATCACCCGCCGTAAGACTTCTTGACGTTACCCGCCGTCATTATGACTGCGCTACCAAGGTATGGTAAAACTTCCAAGATCTCAATGTCCTCGCCCACACGCAGAACAGACTGTACGACATCTAGTAAGTCTCCAAAAAACACCTGGACCTGGTCTTGAGCAAGAGCCTCAAGTCCCAACGGCTTGTGGCCCTCCTGTGCAGCGCCTCGAGAGCACATCACCAGGACTCTCCCGCGACTCAGCAAAGATTAACTGCATCATCGGCAAAAAACAAGATCATTGATCTGGTGTTGCCAACGGCATGCTCCACAATCACTTTGATCTACAACCTTGTCCAATTACCCCAGTCCAATACCAGCGGGTTGAAAAGTGATGGGGCAGGACGCACCATTGCCTCACTCCTGTATTCACAGGAAAGAAGCTGGATACACCTGCCCCACACTTCACAGCAGATCTCCAGTCCAGAAACAGACCAGTTATTCAAACCCAATAGTCTTGCCGGAATCCCATCGAAGGCGCAGAAGATCCCAGAGTGACTCACGATGCACTGAGTCAAACGCCTTTTGAGATACAACATAGGCTGCAAGCTACCCCTGTCGAAACTCACGTCGGCGTTCCACCAGGACACGAAGGCTAGGATACGGTCCATTGTTGACTTACCAGGCGTGAAACAGCCAGACTGCTGAGGTCTCTGAGCTTCCCCAGATGGCTGTGAATCCGTTGTCAAGCAATAGATGGGCAACGACCTTGAACTGGTACGATGAGCAGTGTAATACCGCGGTAATGTTGCAGTCCTGACGGTCCCTTTCCCTTTCCAGATAGGGACGCCCAGGCCCCCTGTTCAAGCAGGAGAATGGTGCTGGATGCCCAACGGCAGTCAGGACAGCATGCAACCGTGGATCCTGGCCTTCACCACCCCCACAGACCCCTTGAGGAGCTACCTGCACTGATATTTAACAAACACCAGCTGCCTTTCCACCCTCAACTTTGCTCCCACAGCCTCTTGACTTCGTCAAGAGAGGGTGATGCGGTTTCGCAAGGGTGATCGGGGCTCCAATGCCTTCCCGTAACCACACACCACCCGTGGGGCCCAAAAGCTGCATCAGTTGGAGGGTCCAACTGTAACAATGCCCAAAGTAATCAGCCCAACGAAGCCCTAACAGATAATATACTGAGTACTACTATGACTATACACTAATCAAAATAAGACCAGTGTATGGAACCCTGGTGAGAGAGAGAAAAAAAGGGGAACTAATAAGTTGTATCCTGTGTTTCACGGGGTGAAATGAAAAAAAAAAGACAGCTAGCAAAGAAATGACATGATAAATGTTTATACGCTCACACCCATTCTTGGTCTGGCTCACCGCCCACACGCCTTGAACACCCCCCCCCCCCTGCCTCACCTCACCCCGGCCCCCCCCCCCATGTCCCTCTCTTTATCTCTCCTCTGACGATAACCCACCCACCCACAGGCACATAGTCAAAACGCGACCGACACCCTTTCCACACGTCTTACACCTTTCACCACGACCACACACGCGCCCTCGCACTACTCAAACACACACACACACAACACAACACACACCACACACACAAACAAACACACACACACACAACAAAACACAACACTCCGTAGTGTAGGGGAAGACACGCTAGGCTCAAACCGAGAAGTCCGGTTCGATCCCCGGGTGGAGCGGAAACATATGGGCTGTTAACCTTAAAACCCACCCCCTGGTCCACCCAGCACGTGACAGGGGTTACCGGGGGTTAGACGGGGGTTTGTGACCCTGCTCTACGGGTTGTGCCCCCCCACGGCTTCGCCCAAAAACCTAAGCACAAGGATGAATGATAAAAATGTTGATAGGGAGATGGGCCAAAACCGAGCGTGATCGACCCCGTAAAACTAGGTGAATAAAACTAGTATGAATACAAATAGATGAATACACACACACACACACACACACACACACACACACACACACACACACCACACACACACAATACACCCACACACCACACCCACACACACATAACATACCCCTCCCCCCCCACCAACACATACATTACCCCCCCAACACCACGCTACGCACGCTCTCGCTCGCTCGCCGTCGCTCGCACTGCACGCACGCACGCACGCACGCGCACACGCACACGCACACACACACACACACACACACACACACACACACACCTTTACCCCTGCACTTGCCACAATATTGACTGAACCTCAACTGTCCCGCGCTGGCCGAACCCGCAAAGGAGCTCCATCCCACTCACCTCCCTCTCCCTTTCCCCTCCCCTCCTCCGTCCCCTTCCTATCCCCGCACTTCTTTCACTGCCCGCCTCCGTCCCCTTCCTATCCCCTCACGCTTTTTTCACTCCCTCATCCCCCTTCCCCTTCCCTATCCCACTCACTCTTTTCATCCACTCCCCTCTACTCCAGTCCCCTGTTTCTATCCCACTCACGCTTTTTCACTGCCCTCTCCGTCCCTTTCCTAATCCACTCACTCTTTTTCCACTGCCCTCTCCGTCCCCCTTCTATCCCACGTCACGCATTTTTCACTGCCCCTCATCCGTCCCCCCTTTTCATCCCACTCCACTCTTTCACTTGCCTCCCGTCCCCCTTCTAATCCCACTCCACGCTTTTGCCACTGCCCTCTCGTCCCCTTTCTATCCCACTCCACTCTTTTCACTGCCCTCTCCGTCCCCTTTCCTATCCCACTCGACTAACTCAAGCTTTTTCACTGCCTCGCCTTCCCCATAAATTAAAAAAAATACTCCCACTCCACGCTTTTTCACTTCCCTTCCGCCCCCCCTTTTCTATGCCCACTCATGCGTTTCACTCCCTCTCCGTCCCCCTTCCTATCCCAGCTCAACAACGCTTTTCACTGCCGTCTCTCCTCCGTCCCCTTTCTATCCCACTCACGCGTTTTATCCACATCCCCTCTCCGTCGCCTTCCTATCCCACTCACGCTTTTTCCCGCCCTCTCCCGTCCCCTTTCCTATCCCACTCAACCGCTTTTCACTCCCTCTCCGTCCCCTTTCCCTACCCACTCCACGCTTTTCACTCCCTCTCCGTCCCCTTCCTATCCCACTCACGCTTTTCACTGCCCTCTTCCGTCCCCTTTCTATCCCACCTCACGCTGTTTTCACTCCCCTCCTCCCTCTACCGTCCCCCATTTCTATCCCCAACTCAACGCTTTTTCACTCCCCCTCGTCCTTCCCCTTTTCTATCCCACTGTCCATGATTTTCACTCCCCCGTCCCCTCCCTATCCCACTCGACTCAGTTTTCACTTCCCCTCTCCGTCCCCCCGTCCCTATCCCACCTCGCGCTTTTCACCACTCCCCTCTCCGTCCCCCTTTCTATCCCACTCACCGCTTTTCACTCCCCTCTCCGTCCCCCCTCCTATCCCACCTCACTCTTTTCACTCCCCCTCTCCGTCCCCTTTCTATCCCACTCACGCTTTTTTCACTCCCCTCTTTCCGTCCACCTTCCTATCCCACTTTCACGCTTTTCACTGCCCTCTGCCCTCTTCTCCGTCCCCCCCCTTTTCTATCCACTCACGCCTTTTTCCACTCCCCTCCCGTCCCTTTCTATCCCACTTCACGCTTTTTCACTCCCCGCTCCCGTTCGCCCTATCCCACTCCAGCTTTCACCTGCCCTCTCGTCCCCCCGTTTCTATCCACTCACCCTTTCCACTTCCCCCTCTCCGTCCCTCCCTATCCCACTTCATGCTTTTCACATGCCCTCCGGATCCGGCCTTCATCGGTTTTCGGCTTTCACTCAGATTTACCGTACATTCCATCCCGGTTTCTTGCATTCTTTTCCCCTTCGTCCATCCAATACTTTCTTCCCGCCTTACGGCTGTGACTTCTTTCTTCCAGAGCCTTCTCCGTACAGATTCCTTCCTCCCTCTTTCATTTTAATCTCTTTCTTCAGACTTTTATTTCACTCCTCCGCGTCTTCTGTCCGTCCTTTCCATCCACGTTCTTTTCCCTTCCTCCTCTCCTCCAGTACTTTCCCTCCAGCGGCACTCTTCACCTTTTCCCTTCCAGTCATGTCTCCCGCGTTCCTTTGGCCTCTCCACCTTCAACTGCAGTTTTTCTTTATCTGCAATTTTATTTATTTCTCTCTCTCTCTCTCCTCCCTCTCTCTCTCTCTCGTCGCTCAAGAAATGCTTCTCCTCGTTCTTCAAGGTGGTCGTCTCTCGGTCCCCTAGGATCTAGAAAAAAGTTCTCTTCTCTCTCTCTGCACCATCTTCTCTCCTCTCTCTCTCTCCTCTCTCTCTCTCCTTCTCTCTCTCTCCTGTCTCTCTCACTCCCGGCTCTCCTCTCTCCTCTCTCACCTCTCTCTCCTCTCTCTCTCTCCCTCTCCTGCCTTCTCTCTCTCTCTCTCTCCTGTCTCTCTCTCTCTCCTCTCTCTCTTCTCTCTCTTCTCTCTCTCATCTTCTCTCTCTCTCTCTCTCTCTCCTCTCTCTCTCTCCTCTCCCAGCTCCTCCCCGCCACCGAGATCCCCCCAAACCCCAGTTACCCCCCCGTGCCAACTCCCGCACCTCAAGGAAAAACGGTTGACATTAGGGTGCCTCTCTCTCTTCCTCCCTCTCTCTCATCTCTCTCCCTCTCTCTCCTCCTCTCTCTCTCTCTCCTCTCTCTCCTCGTCTCTCCTCTCTCTAATCTCTCTCATCTCTCTCTCACTCAACCTCTCTCTCTCGAAAATCAATCATCTCTATTCATTTCCCTTCCCTGAATCCCTCTTTTCTGTTAAAATTTTCCTTGATTTATAAAAAAAATAATGTCTGATTATGTTTTCCTTCGTTATTAGTACCGTGTTGCCCTATCAGGAAATGTTTTCGGTGTTACTTCTTCCTTATATAGTTTTGATTTAGTTTTGATTATGCGTACGTCATGTTCTTGTCTTCCTCTGAGCATCAAGTTTCCTTGATAGGATCTTTTCTTATCTTTCTCTTCCCAACGGAGCACCTGGAAAAGAAGAAAAAGTTGTCTTACTTTCGGATTCTTTTATTTCATTATTCTTCTAGTGAACGTGGTATGAGGGTGAAATGTCGAGTCTTGAATAAGATCGACTTTTCAAAAAAAAGTGTTAATGATAATTACTGCCTCAAATCAACCCATGGGAATATTAAGGGTAGTTGATGAAATTGACCGTGGGTCAAATAGGAGTGTGATGGGGGGAAGGCAGTGGTAATGGGGTTAATGGGGCAGGTGGTACAGTATTGTGATGTGGTCAAACTGGTATGGTGCGGTTGTGGATTGGGCAGGTGGTAATGGTGAGTGTGTGGCGTGTTATAGTAATTGTGCTGCGTGGGGAAATGGTAAAATGGTAGTATTAGGGACGTGTGATGTACCCTTCTAACCCATCCAAGAGTACGATAACATCAGACTTTTTTTTTGGCATCGGTGTATTTCATAAACTTTCCTTTCTCAATATTTAAGCCGCGGGAGCTGACAATTGTAATTGCTTCATTTCCCCTCCCCTCTCGGGGTCGTCTCGAGTCTGCCTCTCTCTCTTTCTTCCTCCTCTGGCTGACATCTCCTCTCATTCCTCTCTCTCTCTGCGGTGCTCTCGTCTCTTCTCTCCTGCTCTTCTCTCTCTCAATTCATCTCTCTCTCTTCTCCCCTCTCTCCATCTCTCGTCTCTCTCTCTCCTCTCTCTCTCTCCTCTCTCTCTCTCTCTCTCTCTCTCTCTCTCTTTCAGCTCGTCAGCTCTTCCTTCAAGCTTCAGTTTGTCGTGTGAGAATAAGCGAACCAAGGAAAACTTTGCTGAGTAGACCGCAATTCATATATGACTCAGAATATTGGAATTAAGTTTAATGTCGTGAAGCAGCAGAATATCGCTAGCGATATATCAATGCCAGAAAATAAATAAATCTTTTTAGAAATATAAATATATTTAGCAGAAGAGTCCATGCACGTAATCATCCACTACCTGTATGTGTATTAGGTATGTCTGTACTCACATGGTTTCTCGTGCGCATACAATATATTCCCTGCTCACAAAAACAAAGCTATGCGGGAAATACAAATCATACATCAATATTAATGTGACAAGCAGACCGTAAGAGATTGCAGAATGGGGGAGGGCCAATCTAATTCGGGAGGTGACACTCCTCTCTTCAAAAAAGTAAAAGTCATAGAAAGGTGGAAAAATAAAAACAGATAGAGTTCCAGAGTTTACCAATGAGAGTGAAACACTTTATTCTTGTACAGTTGGACGTTAGTGAATGACGTGGAAAAATGCAGGGCAGTGTCATCATCGTATACAAGAGTGAAGAGGACATTGAGTTAGACTTAGAAGAATATTAGTGAATAATAGAAAGGTGGGTGATAGGACAGTACCTGAGGAACACCACTATTTATAGACATAGGAGAAGAACAGTGACTGTCTACAGTAGCTGCAATAGAACGGTTCGAAAGGAAACTTGAGATGAAGGTGCAGAGAGAAGGATAGAAACCGAAAGAGGGTTGTTTGGAAATTATAGATTTGTGCCAGACTATCAAAAGCCTTTGGTATGTCAAGGGCAACAGCAAAAGTTCCACCGAAACCCCTAAAAGCAGTATTCATATATGTAACACACACCATGACCAGCCCCCCAAAAAGGGGGTTTATACTTTATAGTGAGGTAACTGAAATGGCACAATATAACCGTCCTCGCCACGTATGACACTGCAAAGAATGGATTTGGAGTGAGTGGTAAAATGTAAATAAGAACGTTAAAAAAATGGAAACTTGAAGAGTAAGAGTGAGTCAAGTCAGGAGGTCAAATGGAATGAATGTGCGAGAAATCGATCTGCTTTAGTGACGCAAGGAAAAAACTCATGAATTACAGAAGAGAGTGGAAGGAATATTTGGCCTGCGTGACAGGTCAACGCCCACCTTGACCTTGTACGGTTCAGGCGATGATTCTTACCTGCATATTGATTTCGTGACCTTTCATCCCCAGGTTTATGAACAGCTTGTGATTTTCAAACAAAAACAATCCTCCGTTATCGCGGGTAAACCAGTTGTTATTCGTCTTTGAAACTAACGTGAAAATACATCGATGCAGCTTAACATCAAGGAATAATAAAGTTACGGTGAAATTATTTGAAGAACTTTGATAACAGATACAGTCAAAATTGAGTACAAGGGGATTGCATCATATATCAATGGTTTGACATCCTTAGACAAAGATAAGTTCCCAAAAGTCACATGTTGAAAGAGTAGGAATTCCATCTTATTACTACTGTCATCTATAACAATGCAAGATAACTTTTAGAACATTATGATGAGTTGATCTTTTTAACACTAAAGTGAATCTTAGCACTCGTGTAATGATTAGTTTTTCTTGGTGGGGGGAGATTGAGCTGTATGTATGAGAAGAGTGAGGCCTGAGTACTGGTCGCTGTAGGGTGAAAACTGTCTTTTACTCGTACTGTAGAAGGGAGTATCTTTTTTAACTTGAAGTGATACCTTTGCGTCAGAATGAACTTCAATGAAGTATCTCATACAGGTTAGGTGCGTGTCATATAGCCTAGCGTGAACCAAACCATTATTACAAACATGTAGGAGGAGGATGTTAGGGAATGTCCCACAAGTATGACCAAGACAATGTATACTAGTGGACGGGAGACTGAATTATGGCGTCCAAATGCGTTCACCAGCCTGTTATCCCAGACCGGTTTCTCTCTTCCACTCTTTTCGCCCACCAGCTGCGGGATTCCTATATACTCTTAGGCCACTCGACGATTGGTGACAGATTTTGGCACCTGGCGGGATTCGAACTCGGTACACCGAGCCTGCCACTTTCAGACCCTAACCACTCGGCCACCGCCTCCCTGTTGCTGCTTGTTCTCCTCCATTATTACATCGCCAGGACTTTAGGCTTTCCACACCTACTTGATTTATCACTTCCGTTCCGATCACCTCTCGATTGGTGCTGAATTTGATGGATACGTCCCGCCCCCTTTACTTGACATGTAGTACGCCTGTAGGATCTATCTGTATATATATTATATATAAATTATATATATATATATAATTAATATATATATATATATATAATATATATATATATATATCCTATATATATATACTAGCCGCAAAGCCGCCCTCCGGGCGGACTTTTTGGCTAGCTCCTGCAGAGGGCTATTGGTGGGCC
>JACEEZ010023118.1:52500-73100 GCA_016584305.1 Chionoecetes opilio
TGAGTGACCGGCGATGGTGACCTCATTTTGCAGCGATCATGGTCGTTTTGTTAACCATTGGAAGAGGCTTTAAAATGCTTGTTTATAACGTATTCTTTAAGTTTAAGTTAGCATGGGATTTCTTCTGGGCAAATACAACAGTTTGGGTTGATTATGTGTAACATTATGTTTGTTTGTGCATATCCTATAGCAATCTCCCTCCCCCCCCCCTCTCTCTCTCTCTCTCTCTCTCTCTCTCTCTCTCTCTCTCTCTCTCTCTCTCTCTCTCTCTCTCTCTCTCTCTCTCTCTCTCTCTCTCTCTCTCTCTCTCTCTCTCTCTCTCTCTCTATATATATATATATATATATATATATATATAATAATATAAGCGAAAGTGTGTCTGTCTGTCTGTCTGTCTGTCTGTCTGTCTGTGTGTGTGTGTGTGTGGTATAGGTTCCGCCCCCCGTGGCGCAAACACCTCATATGGCACATTTTTGGAATCGGGTCGACCAGGGGAAGGTCATAAGCCTACTTATGAGATGATCCGATCACTTTTTTTTTCTTTTTTTTTACAGCCTATTAGCGAGAATTGTGAAAACAAAAGTGGGTTGCGAGAATTGAGGAAGCCTTGATGTAGGTAGGGTGATGGGTAAAGGGTGAGTGAATGGGTGGGGTGATGGGTAATGGGTGTGGGGTGATGGGTGAGTGAATGGGTGGGGGTGATGGGTTGGGGGTGATGGGTGATGGGTGAGGGAATAGGTGGGGGGTGATGGGTAATGGGTGAGTGAATGGGTGTGTGGTGATGGGTAATGGGTGAGTGAATGGGTGGGGGGTGATGGGTAATGAGTGAGTGAATGGGTGGGGGGTAATGGGTAATGGGTGAGTGAATGGGTGTGTGGTGATGGGTAATGGGTGAGTGAATGGGTGGGGGGTGATGGGTAATGGGTGAGTGAATGGGTGGAGGGCGATGGGTAATGGGTGAGTGAATGGGTGGGGGGTGATGGGTAATGGGTGAGTGAATGGGTGTGTGGTGATGGGTAATGGGTGAGTGAATGGGTGGGGGGTGATGGGTAATGGGTGAGTGAATGGGTGGGGGTTGATGGGTAATGGGTGAGTGAATGGGTGTGTGGTGATGGGTAATGGGTGAGTGAATGGGTGTGTGGTGATGGGTAATGGGTGAGTGAATGAGTGGGGGGTGATGGGTCATGGGTGAGTGAATGGGTGGGGGGTGATGGGTAATGGGTGAGTGAATGGGTGGGGGGTGATAGGTAATGGGTGAGTGAATGGGTGGGGGGAATACATACATTTCTACATCCATGATTTCAGGAAAGTTAGAAGGGGCTATCTGGAGAGTCCATGTTTGGTGGGCCGAGGGCCCACCAAACACAGGTGGTGGGCCAAAGGCCCACCAATAGCTCTCCGCAGGAGCTAGCCAAAAAATCCGCCCGGAGGGCGGCTTTGCGGCTAGTATAATAATATAAGCGAAAGTGTGTGTGTGTGTGTGTGTGTGTGTGTGTGTGTGGGTGGTATAGGTTCCGCCCCCCGTGGCGGAATCCCATCATATACCACATTTTTTAAATCAGGTTGACCAGGGGAAGGTTTTAAGCCCACTTATGAGATGATCCGATCACTTTTTTTTTTTTTTTTTAGCAGCCTATTAGCGATAATTGTGAAAAAAAGTGGGTTGCGAGAATTGAGGAAACCTTGATGTAGGGTGATGGGTAATGGGTGAGTGAATGGGTGGGGTGATGGGTAATGGGTGTGGGGTGATGGGTGAGTGAATGGGTGGGGGGTGATGGGTGATGGGTGAGGGAATAGATGGGGGGTGATGGGTAATGGGTGAGTGAATGGGTGTGTGGTGATGGGTAATGGGTGAGTGAATGGGTGGGGGGTGATGGGTAATGGGTGAGTGAATGGGTGGGGGGTGATGGGTAATGGGTGAGTGAATGGGTGGGGGGTGATGGGTAATGGGTGAGTGAATGGGTTGGGGGTTATGTGAATGGGTTGGCGTTAATACATACATTTCTACACCCATGATTTCAGGAAAGTTAGAAGGGGCTATCTGGAAAGTCTGTGTTTGGTGGGCCTTCGGCCCACCAAACACAGGTGGTGGGCCTAAGGCCCACCAATAGCCCTCCGCAGGAGCTAGCCAAAAAGTCCGCCCGGAGGGCGGCTTTGCGGCTAGTCTTCTATCTATAATAATATAAGCGAAAGTGTGTCTGTCTGTCTGTCTGTCTGTCTGTCTGTCTGTCTGTGTGTGTGTGTGTGTGTGGTATAGGTTCCGCCCCCCGTGGCGCAAACACCTCATATGGCACATTTTTGGAATCGGGTCGACCAGGGGAAGGTCATAAGCCCACTTATGAGATGATCCGATCACTTTTTTTTTTTTTTTTTTTTAGCAGCCTATTAGCGAGAATTGTGAAAACAAAAGTGGGTTGCGAGAATTGAGGAAGCCTTGATGTAGGGTGATGGGTAAAGGGTGAGTGAATGGGTGGGGTGATGGGTAATGGGTGTGGGGTGATGGGTGAGTGAATGGGTGGGGGGTGATGGGTTGGGGGTGATGGGTGATGGGTGAGGGAATAGGTGGGGGGTGATGGGTAATGGGTGAGTGAATGGGTGTGTGGTGATGGGTAATGGGTGAGTGAATGGGTGGGGGGTGATGGGTAATGAGTGAGTGAATGGGTGGGGGGTGATGGGTAATGGGTGAGTGAATGGGTGTGTGGTGATGGGTAATGGGTGAGTGAATGGGTGGGGGGTGATGGGTAATGGGTGAGTGAATGGGTGGGGGGTGATGGGTAATGGGTGAGTGAATGGGTGGGGGGTGATGGGTAATGGGTGAGTGAATGGGTGGGGGGAATACATACATTTCTACATCCATGATTTCAGGAAAGTTAAAAGGGGCTATCTGGAGAGTCCATGTTTGGTGGGCCTTCGGCCCACCAAACACAGGTGGCCCACCAATAGCCCTCCGCAGGAGCTAGCCAAAAAGTCCGCCCGGAGGGCGGCTTTGCGGCTAGTAATAATATAAGCGAAAGTGTGTCTGTCTGTCTGTTGTGTGTGTGTGTGTGTGTGTGTGTGTGTGTGTGTGTGTGTGGTATAGGTTCCGCCCCCCGTGGCGCAAACACCTCATATGGCACATTTTTGGAATCAGGTTGACCAGGGGAAGGTCATAAGCCCACTTATGAGATGATCCGATGACTTTTTTTTTTTTTTTTTTTAGCAGTCTATTAGCGAGAATTGTGAAAACAAAAGTGGGTTGCGAGAATTGAGGAAGCCTTGATGTAGGGTGATGGGTAATGGGTGAGTGAATGGGTGGGGTGATGGGTAATGGGTGTGGGGTAACGGGTGAGTGAATAGGTGGGGGGTGATGGGTTGGGGGTGACGGGTGATGGGTGAGGGAATAGGTGGGGGGTGATGGGTAATGGGTGAGTGAATGGGTGTGTGGTGATGGGTAATGGGTGAGTGAATGGGTGGGGGGTGATGGGTAATGGGTGATGAATGGGTGTGTGGTGATGGGTAATGGGTGAGTGAATGGGTGGGGGTGATGGGTAATGGGTGAGTGAATGGGTGTGTGGTGATGGGTAATGGGTAAGTGAATGGGTGGGGGGTGAGTGAATGGGTGGGGGGTGATGGGTAATGGGTGAGTGAATGGGTGTGTGGTGATGGGTAATGGGTGAGTGAATGGGTGGGGGGGTGATGGGTAATGTGTGAGTGAATGGGTGTGTGGTGATGGGTAATGGGTGAGTGAATGGGTGTGTGGTGATGGGTAATGGGTGAGTGAATGGGTGGGGGGTGATGGGTAATGGGTGAGTGAATGGGTGTGTGGTGATGGGTAATGGGTGAGTGAATGGGTGGGGGGTGATGGGTAATGGGTGAGTGAATGGGTGGAGGGCGATGGGTAATGGTGAGTGAATGGGTGGGGGGTGATGGGTAATGGGTGGGGGGTGATGGGTAATGGGTGAGTGAATGGGTGTGTGGTGATGGGTAATGGGTGAGTGAATGGGGGGGGTGATGGGTAATGGGTCAGTGAATGGGTGGGGGTTGATGGGTAATGGGTGAGTGAATGGGTGTGTGGTGATGGGTAATGGGTGAGTGAATGGGTGTGTGGTGATGGGTAATGGGTGAGTGAATGGGTGGGGGGTGATGGGTAATGGGTGAGTGAATGGGTGGGGGGTGATGGGTAATGGGTGAGTGAATGGGTGGGGGGTGATGGGTAATGGGTGAGTGAATGGGTGGGGGGAATACATACATTTCTACATGCATGATTTCAGGAAAGTTAGAAGGGGCTATCTGGAGAGTCCATGTTTGGTGGGCCGAAGGCCCACCAAACACAAGTGGTGGGCCAAAGGCCCACCAATAGCTCTCCGCAGGAGCTAGCCAAAAAGTCCGCCCGGAGGGCGGCTTTGCGGCTAGTATAATAATATAAGCGAAAGTGTGTGTGTGTGTGAGTGTGTGTGTGGGTGGTATAGGTTCCGCCCCCCGTGGCGGAATCCCATCATATACCACATTTTTAAAATCAGGTTGACCAGGGGAAGGTTTTAAGCCCACTTATGAGATGATCCGATCACTTTTTTTTTCTTTTTTTTTAGCAGCATATTAGCGATAATTGTGAAAAAAAGTGGGTTGCGAGAATTGAGGAAACCTTGATGAGGGTATGGGTAATGGGTGAGTGAATGGGTGGGGTGATGGGTAATGGTGTGGGGTGATGGGTGAGTGAATGGGTGGGGGGTGAGGGGTGATGGGTGGGGGAATAGATGGGGGTGATGGGTAATGGGTGAGTGAAGGGGTTTGTGTGGTGATGGGTAATGGGTGAGTGATGGGGGGTGGGTGATGGGTAATGGGTGAGTGAATGGGTGGGGGGTGATGGGTAATGGGGAGTGAATGGGTGGGGGTATGGGTAATGGGTGAGTGAAGGGGTTGGGGGTTATGTGAAGGGTTGGCGTTAATACATACATTTCTACACCCATGATTTCAGGAAAGTTAGAAGGGGCTATCTGGAAAGTCTGTGTTTGGTGGGCCTTCGGCCCACCAAACACATGTGGGGGGCCAAAGGGCCCCACAATAGCCCTCCGCAGGAGCTAGCCAAAAAAGTCCGCCCGGAGGGCAGCTTTGCAGCTAGTATATATTATATATATATTATATATAATATATATATTATATATATATATATAAATAATATGATATATATATATATATATAATATATATATATAATATATATATATATAATATATATATATTTTTATATAATAGTTTTTTTTATATTACACCAACAGACACTAAATGTATTACACACACACACACACACCCACACACACACATACACACACCAACACACACCACACACACACACACACACACACAACACACACCACACCCCACACCACACACACAACAAAACACACCACACACACCCCACCACACACACCCCACACACACCACACACACACACACACACACACACACACACCCCACACACACACACACACACACACTAGGTAGTACATGTGCCTCGCCCTCTTTTTCCTCCTGTTGGCCGCTACCTTGTTCTCCACAGCCACTAGTAGGGTGTGCCACTTGTCCGGAACTCTGGCATCCGCTTATCGAAATTAATGTGTGTTGCGTGCCCGTATCTAATAGCGAGAATATTCCCTTATTTGGGTCTTTTTCTTTACTGTATTTGTACTTTATGTATCGAACAGTATTTGGTTTAGTATCTTGGCGTGTTTTGCTTGGTTACTCACAGTCTAACCTAAATGTTAGACTGGGTTTACTGTGAGCTGAACGTAATATTTTTTTACATCTGAGCAATGATGTTTTTACGTTGCATTGGAAACAACCACTCGCTGCATTCAAATAGGCCTTCACTCATGCATTATGTTCCGCAGGATTGCAGAAGGCAATCCTGTGTTCAACAAATTAGTGTCTGACGCCAGGTGGTGCAAATGACAGTTCAAGTCCAGCATTACAGATTCTGGGAACAAAACACATCGGCCGATACTTACGCTCATGCACATAACCTCTTATTGGCTCTGTTAAAGCCCCAAATCACTCTGTTATCAATCATTATGAGCCGAAAGGATGGATGGAAATCTAAGCTGCGGCATCTTCAAAATATGGCTTATCTGGTAAACAGGCAGGATGATTATGACTTCAGTGGAGCCTTGATAATAAGGATTTATGACAGGGTTGTATTAGCATCAACTGCCGCCTGACTCTTGGTCTGAGATCGGTAACTCAGCATTGTGAGTAAAATGCCAACGATATCCACACTAAACAACACCTCCACCTATAACTCCCACGTCCAGGCATACATGATGCATTGATGCCTTAATGCCCAGCGTGTTATTGGTCGCAACAAGCCATAGGAGCGTCGGAAACACCTTCACATTTATATATATGAAATACGACATAGTTTGCATAGAGACCCTTCAGCTACACCAGCACACAACCTGTACAGGTGCGCGACCCTGAGACCAAGACCAGCAGACAGGCCCCCAGGTGGTGCTCCACTCTGTTCCAAGGTGTTACCCAGCTAATACACATTTATCATCCTGCCAGCAGAAAATATCCACCTCGCCCATAGGGTCTGATTATTATTGGGAGACAAAGTCAAAGATAAAATCTAAATACCTATATCTAATTTTCGGTGTTTGCTTGCTGTCAGGCGTTCACTACAGGTAAATATAATGTTAAGTTGATCCCTTTCTCCTCATATGTAATTTTTAGTCAAATTGATATCAGTAATCTTTGAATTGGTAATCAAAAGTATTATGACAGCAGATCCCATAAAGTGTGAGGACTGAAACATTGGGGCAAGAAGTAATAATGAGACATTTATAACCGGTTAGGGATTTACGGCTTTGCGTCGCCGCCACCGGGAGCCCAGGGGCGGGGCGGCTGGGGGACACGGCCTGGGACTCCTTGCCGGTGGTCCTTCGCTTTGTGCATGCAGCGTCAGCCTCAAAAGTGGTGTTTAGAGGTGACTCGATTGGCCTCACAAACGACAGCTCTTCCCGGTGCGCCTCTGTGACTGGCGGCTTCCGCTGGCTTCTTTTTCCCATAATGAATCAATGACAGCTTATAAGAGAATGTTGTGTCCAGTATTCAAGATTGTCTAGAATGCCCTTAAGGTATTGACTGGATTTAAAACATGATTCCACAACCCTAGTCTTTCTTGGTCCCCGAGAGAAATGTGAGTGTAACAAAACATTAAACTTCCCATGAAGAATTTCCCTGCCACTTTTTCCCCGATCTTTTGACGTTGGTGTTCTTCCAAGCTTGATGAATGGCTTTGAATTGAGGTGGTCTGACGTATTTTCATCTTCTATTAAATAATGCAGAGTGCAAGATTCTCCTCACAACCTGCCTCGCCGCGTCTTGTCTCTCACACTACGTATCCGTCACACGCCCCCATGCCCTGCCCCTGCCCCTGCCCCTGCCCCTGCCCCCGCCCCTGTCCCTGCCCCTGCCCCTGCCCCTGCCCCTGCCCCTGCCCCTGCCCCTGCCCCTGCCCCTGCCCCTGCCCCTGCCCCTGCCCCTGCCCCTGCCTGCAGTGTCCTCTTGCCCCTCTCTCGCCGTGACCTGCGTGGCGTCATGCTGTTATCACTCACGCAGGCAATGGAGGAAACCCTTGAGTGCAGCTGTCCTGATGGTTGTCCCTCGCTGTGGTACAATCAAACCTTGACTCAACATTACATGCCCAAAGTCTGCAATGGTATATGCATATAGTCTAGTATTACCCTCAATATTAGAGTACTTCTTAGAGGTGAATATCTCTGAGGTTTATCAAAGAATTCATTACATGATCAAACATATAATTTCAAACGTTTAGGAACTTATCATATTTTTTACGAAGGATGACGGACGGGGAAGATTGGCATGATGGCGGGGAGGTGTTATTAAATAGCTTATTATTCTGCATCCTGAGGTAAAGGTCCGACAAGCTCACTCGCAACTTACGGGTTATAGTTTTATAATGATAGGTCCTGTCAAAAACAATACCGTGCCTGATTATGGGAGTAGAGTAGTTTTTTTTCTTTTTGTACTTATTTTGCCAAAGATACCAAGTTATGAAGACGTCGCGAGGCGTTGGGAAAGTAGTGACGAGGATGTACGTACTCGTGTGTCCCGTTGCATAATGATGGTTGGGAGAAGCAATGGGGAGAGGAGTAAATGTGAAGCAGTAACCATGATAGAGGAGGACCAACATAACAAACTAGAGTAGTAAATTATTATTAATATAGGAAATGCTGCCTTGCGTTTATCTTGTTTAAATGTGACACGATTTGAGCCATGATTCTTATGTTCTAAAGCAGTGCTCTTCAACCTTTATTGATGTCGTCCACCCCTATTAGTGATTTGGTAACAGCTGTCCACTACAATTTTTTTCTCTCTAAAATCTCACGGCTCTGACATTTTAAATCTAACTATATCATTCTACAAAATATATAGGTAGGAAAAGGCAGCTTCACTCTCATTTTAAACTTACAGTTTACATATTCTTCTGTATAATAACACATGCAGTCTAAAACTATAAAAATACAAGGAAAAGTTAAACATACCTTCGGAATTCCTCAGCAAATGTATTTTTCTTCATGAAACTAAAGTAAAATTGCACCTAATATGCGCTATATTTGGTAATCCAGAAAACAGCCTTTTCCTTCAAGAAACAAAAATCAGTGGCTTGGCTGCTGTTGCAATTTGTTGCAATATCTTCCTCCTGACGGGACAATTCTGCCTTCGAGTTAAACAGGCGTCTTTGCTCCTCCATTAAATTTTCAGACTCCAACTTAACCTCAACCCCTCCTCTTTTTCTTCTTTTTCTTTAGCCTTCGCCTTCCAAGCCTCTTGTCTTCCTCACTCCCTGTTGGCCGTGATTCATCGAACTTCTGCTCTTCACACAATTTGGGTGGGGTGTTCAACTATCATCACTGACTTATTTTCCTTCTTTCTTACATATGAGAGAGAGAAACGATGTAATTACAGATACGATGGACTGAAGCCAGACTATATATTTTTTCATAAACCCTCCTCCTCCTCCTCCTCTCCTCCTCCTCCTCCTCCTCCTCCTCCTCCTCCTCCTCCTCCTCCTCCTCCTCCTCCCCTCCTCAATAAAATAAACAGACCCAGTGGATGAAAAATGAATCCAACAAAACATTGGCAGAAACGCCGAGCGTAAAAGTTTACAAACGATCAAATGCCCGACTGCGATTCTAGAGAATACAAAGACGTGAAAAGTCGCTGCAAAGGACTAATTAAGTCTAAAAAACGCGAGTATGAAGAAAAATGCAAAGGAAACCAAATCAAAAACCCGAAAAGGTTCTTTCAATACGTTCGAAAATAAGAAAACGTCAAAACAAGTATTTGGGCCACTGAAAGATAAAAATAATATCTTTGGGAAATGATAATAAGAGTATGGCGTTTGTATTCAAGAATACTTTAATGCGGTATTATTAAAGAAGACCGAAAACTCCATTACCAGAACCAGTAAACATGTATGCAGGACTCGAAAGGGATAGACTGGTAATGGGAGAGATAACAGTAAAACGAAATATCAAAGATTTGCTGGAAATTTTGACCCAGAAAACCCCCGGTGGGGGGTTGGACAAAATCTCCCCCCGCGACTACTTCCCCAAAAGTCACAGTCAACTTTGGGCCTCCCCTTTAAAAAGATTATTTTCAAAATCGCTATGTAAAAAAAATGTTCCTATTATGGGGGGAAAAATTAGCTAATGTTACCAACCAAAATTAAGAAAGGGAGTAAAGCCCGCAAGAAATTTAAATCCCCCAAATTTAAAAGTCTAACGCCCCGTGATTTTTTAAACTTTTTGGGAAAAAATATTGGGGGGAAAAAAAATAGTGTCTTTTTCTCGTTTTGAAAAAAACCCCTTTACAAAACCCCCACCCATGGATTTCGAAATAAGAAAATCCTCCCTTAAAAAACCCTCCCTCAAATTTTTTTAAAATGTCTTTATTAAAACTGGGGACGTTTAAAAATTCCCCTCGGGTAATATACCTTGATTTTCAGAAACCCTTTCCGATTACAGTTCCACAAAAGCGACTTTTTGACCAAGCTAAGGGCACATAGCTTGGGGAAGGGGAAAAATTTAAATGTTCATGGAAATTGGCGTTTGGGCCCTTTCAATCGTAAAAAAAGGGTAAGAAATTTAAATGGTGAGGCATCAAATTGGTTAGTTCCTAGGGGGGGCCTCGGGGCTCGGTTTTGGGGCCCTACTCTTTTTCTGATATATTCAACGTCTTGGAAACTGCGGATTTTGAAAATCTAAAAAACCCAAAATTTGCAGAGGGAACAAAAAATTAGGGGGGTAAACCCAAAATACTCGAAAATTTGCGAAAACCCCATACAAAGTGATCTCGAAAAAACTATCAGATTGGAGGATAAATGGCTTTTAAAAATTTAAATTTCCGATAAATGAAAAGTAATGCCTAAAAAGGGCAACGTTTAACCCCCAAATATAACTATCAATGCAAAAAAATCTTTTTTAACTGAAGTACACGAAAAAGGATCAAAGGGTGTCACCCATCAGTAATGATCTGAAAAACCGGGTTCCCCATTGCCCTACCCTTCCCCCAGTAAAAAGGGGCAAAAATGATTTTTGGGCTTTTTTAAAACTTAACTTTGAACATAAAACTCCGAAAGTAATGAAAACAATTTATACCGTCCTTGGTTAGGGCCCCACTTGCAATATGGGGTTTTAAAATTCTGGTCCCCCCTGGTTTCGAAAAAAAGATGAACCCAAATTTTGGAACCCTTGCAAAGAAGGGAACCAAAAAAACCCCCAATCCTCCTCCCGAAATTCATTTTATAAGAGAGACTCCCCGGAAAAACTTATATTTTTTTTTCCCTTTTTAAAATGGGTAAACCCCGTGGGGATTTTATAAAACCTTTTAAAGATCCAAAAAGGGTTTTGAGTTTTAAAATAAAGAGGCCTATTTCGAGTTTAAACTAAAAGTGACAACAAGAAAAAAATTGGTTTTTTTAAAACTAAACGGGTAAACGTTGCCACAAATTCCGTAAAAAAATTATTTCAATGTTGATTTTTTTGAACGATGGAAAAAATTAACAGAAAATTTTGTTTTTTTCGGGGGGCCAACAAAATAAAAAACTTTTCCCAAAAAAAAAGACTTGACGCGAACTGTAAAGAAAATGGGAAATTAATGTGGGGGAATTTCTTTATAAATAGCCCCCCGATGGGTTAGTTGAAAGTGGTGTGGGGGGGGGGAGTTGTATTTAGTTTTTTCTAACCCTATCGCCCTGCACTTGAAACTTCCATGTTCCTACCCCTCTTTAGGGACTTTGGGTTATCTTTTTAAAAACTGTTTTTTTTTCCCAAAGAAATTTTGATAGTTAGTAGAAAAATGTAGTTAACAAAAACCCTTCCGCCTAGGACCAATAGGTCTCCTGGGTGTCTTTTACTCCATGAAATCCTATGTAATCCTCCTCCTCCACACTAGGGCTCATTTAATCCCCAACCCGTAATTTTTCCCGATATTTTCCCCCCAACGAAACTCCCATTTCCCCTCCCCCCAACATATTATTGTATTAAAATATTTTAAAACGCCCTCCCCTTTCGCACCCCTGCCGCCACCCCCTTTCCCCCTGCCCTAGCCCCGCCCCCTGGTGGGCACCCCCTACTTAACCCCCCCCTTACCAAAATCAAAACCCTTCCATGCCCCGGGTTCCTGGGCCAGTCCCCTAAAGGGTCGTGGAAAAAAAAAACTGAGAAAAAGAGTCAATTTTAAAAGGGCCCAAACCCCAAAACCCCCCAACCCACGGGCCCCTTTGTTATGGCGTGGGTCCCGGGGTTTCCCCCAAACAACCCTGGGAACCCCCGGGAAAGGGGGGAAAACCATCCCCGTCCCCAAGGGGGACCGTCAGACAGCCCGCCCTCAAAGATGAACTTTTGGCCGGGGGTGATTTGCGCTCCCCTTAAAAGAATATGAAGCTGTTTGCGGGTTTTGTTTGGGGGGGGGGGGGAAAGGGGGCCGGGGTTTTTTAGGCATTGGGGATTTAGAGGAGGGGGGAAAAGGGAGTGGGGTTTTTAGGGAGGGAAGGGGGAAAAAAGGAAAAAAGATTTAGTTTTGCGGGTGAAGGGGGGTTGGAAAAAAAAGTTTTTTATACTCAGGTAGTGGGTGGTTTCGGGCCCGGTCAAGGTGATGTTTTTGAACTGCATTTTTAGGTTAAACCCCTTATGCCCGGGGGGGCCCTTTGGGGGGGGGGAAAGGTGATTTAAACCGTTTTACGTCTCGGTGTGGGCTATTTTTTCCGATGCTTTCTTTTATTGGGGGGTTTTGTGGCAGCGGTAAAGGCCCGGGAGGGAGGGGGTGTAGCAAAAGGAGGGTTTATATATTTTTTCCCTGATCCTCCCCAGTGTCGCACCCCTCCCCCTCCCCCCCTCACAGCTTTCCCAAAACCCATCGAAATTCTGGGGCGTGGGGAACCTTCAGTTCCCCAGCGTCTGTGCCAAGGGACACGTCCCTAATCCCCCAGCAGCCTGCAAAGGGAAAATTAACCCCAAGCCAGGGGGCCGGGGGGGGCTGTGAGGGGGAAACCCCTTGAACCCAGGGGAATCAATTTTAAAAATGAAGAAGATCTTTTAAAATCTTTTCTTTAACTCTCCGGAAAAAAAAGATTAAAAATTAAAATTGCATTTTATAAATATATATAATAATATTTTAAAATTTTAAAATATTTTCTATATATAATAATTTTTATATATTTTAAAAAAAAAAAAAAAGATTAAAATAAAATATTAATATATATATATATTTTATATATATATATATTTTTCTAATATATATAATTATTTCCCTATTTTTTTGGTGTTTAGTACCCCTACGTAAAATTTTGAATCCCCCTCAAATTCGTGTTTTTTTAAAAACAAAAAGGAACCGGAAAAAAACCCCTTTAAAATAAAACCCTGAGTAAATCTCGTTGGAAAAAAGGGAAAAAAAATGGGGTTTTTCCAAATTGGGAACAAAACCCGATGAAAAATATTTTTAAAATTAAAGTTTAAAAATTACCCCAAAAATGATGTAAAAATAATCCCATTGTTTAAATTTAACTTTAAATTTTGCAGCAGATGTGCCCTATCAGATGTTGAATTGAGGTTTAAAATTGGGGTACGGGCGCTTTTGAACAGGGAAAAAAGGGCCAAGTGGGAAAAGTCTTCCCAAAAATAACTAGAAATAAGGTCAATATGTTCCTGCTCCCCCAATTAACACAAATATTTTAGAGGAGCAAAATTAAAGCTATATGGTTTAAATATTATTTTATATTATATATTTATGTACGTACGTATTTGTAGCTAGGGAAATATTTTTTAAAACGGGGGAAAATGCCGGGGAAAACCCCATTTTGACGTTGTTTAAAACAGACAAAACCATATCTGTTCTTTTATCCCCAAGGTGGGGGAAAAAAAGGGCCCAAAAATGATTTTCCAAAATGTTCCCACCCAATGAATACAAAGACTTTTCCCACACTGTGGAGGGGGAAAGGGGTCGCGTTTCAAAAAGTCCCCTTGGGGATTGAGTGGGGTTGTGGGGTTCGTCACGCGGAATTTTAAGGGGCCGTGGGGGGAAAGGGTTTTGGGGAGGAAAGCGCACACAAGTAAAACCTCGCCTTAAAAAAGCTTAAAAGGGCTTTGACAAGAAGTATTTCTTCAAACCATGCTGCCCGCCGGGCCCCTGCAGCAAGACGGGGTTGGGTTTCTGGCGGGTCCTCCCGTGGGGCATGTGTTCGTCCCCCTGATGGGGTTTTGTTTTGAGTCCCCTCCCCCATTAAAAAGAAAGATTCCCAACTCGCTGTAATTCCATCCTTTGGGGGGTAAAAACGGGCAAGGGAAAAAACCCCTTTAGAAAATAAAAACGGCCCTTTCCCTCCTGTATAAAGAAAAAATTAGGGTTTAATCCCAAAGAAAATTTAAAAGGGTTTTCCCCCTCCTGAAATTGAGAATTTTTAGGTTTTAACCCAAAAGACAATAAAACCGTCTTCCTCCTGATGAAAATTAGGGAAATCCATAGACAATATCCCGGGCTTTCCTCCTGTATGAGAATATTGGGTTCCCCTAGACAATATTACCGCTTTTCCCCTGAAATGAGAATTTTTGGGGGGAAATTTCCCATAAAAACCAATATACCGTCTTCCTTTCCTGTATAAAGAATATTAGGGAAAACCCCTTTTTTAAAAATAAAAACGGTCTTCCCTCCTGTTTTAGAATATATGTATAAAATAGATAAAAGGTTTTGGGAGCTTTAACTAAAACCTTAAAGTCTTTAAAAATTTTGATGATATGCCATTTTAGATTATTTGATAACATTCATGATCATCGGAAAAAAAAGGGAAAACAAAATAAAAAGGGAAATTTNACTAAATGTATCATTCTAATTCATACATACATGCAAAAAAAAACCATGGATGAATAATAAATGAAGAAACATATATAGATAACAATGGATAGATAAAACACATTTAAATAGTTATGTAAAATCAAATATATATCAATTAAATGTATTAGTTTGCTACTAAATACCTGTGATATTTAAGTTTCCTGAAGCGCCGCGAATTCAAACTCTAAGATTATTGCCAACATTACAACCTGTCTCACTTTTCCCTTCACACCCACAACAAAACCTGAAAGAGGAACCCCCACAAGGAAACCCTCCAAGGAAGAAAGCAGTAACGCTATAATTAAAATATTTATAATAATATTAATAATAATAGCAATAGCAGCAAGCAAAATAATAATAATAAGATTGAGAGATATTTACTTATCGTTGTTATCCGTTCGTCTTTTAATTGTCCTTGACTTTCCTTGTTGCTAATAGTAGAATAGTAGAATAATAGTTACATCGAATATTTTCAGCACAAAACACCATGGTTTATTATAACTAATATAAATTATAATTGGATATAACAATGAAACTTCAAAACCATAAAATAATACAACGAATAAAATTGGAGCAATTAACTTTCTCTCTAAAAGGGATATACACACTAAAGAGTGTCACAAGGTTATATAAGTCTGAATAAAAAATACTAATTAGTAAAACAAGACAGAACGAGGAATTCTTTGTGGTGTTCAGTTTCGCAAAAATATAGACCATGTTCATTAGTGTGTGTGTGTGTGTGCGTGTGTGTGTGTGTGTGTGTGTGTGTGTGTGCGTGTGTACAAAAATATAGACATCATGTTCATTAGTGTGTGTGTGTGTGTGCGTGTGCGTGTGCGTGTGCGTGTGCGTGTGTGTGTGTGTGTGTGTACAAAAATATAGACATCATGTTCATTAGTGTGTGTGTGTGTGTGTGTGCGTGTGTGCGTGCGTGCGTGTGTGTGTGCGTGTGTGCGTGCGTGCGTGCGTGCGTGTTTTTATTCAATTATCATCACTGACTTATTTTCCTTCTTTCTTACATATGAGAGAGAGAAACGATGTAATTACAGACACGATGGACTGAAGCCAGACTATATTCTTTTTCATAAACCCTCCTCCTCTTCCCCTCCCCCTCTTCCTCCTCTCCCTCCCCCTTTTCCTCCTTTTTTCTCTCTCTTTCCTCTCTTTCTCCTCTCCTCCTTCACACTATAGGGCATCACTATCTCCAACCCGTAATTCTTCCCGATATTATCCCCCTAACGTAACTCTCACTCCCTCTCCCCAACATTATTATTGTATCTATATATAACGTCCTCTCATCGCACCCCTGCCGCCGCCCCCTTCCCCTGCCCCTAGACGGGGGCAGGTGGGCATCCTCAGGTGGGCATCACTCACTTAACCCACGCTTACTATCAACAACCCTTCCATGTCCTGTCCCTCACAGTCGCTCAAGTCGTGGAGAAACTGAGTAAAGAGTCATTTAGGAATCCAAACACACCCGACGGGCCTTGTTATGCGTGGTGCGGGTCCCCAACAACCCTGTGAACACTCGGAGCGGGGACATCGCGTCGCGGGGGGACCGTCGAGACAGACATACTCAGATGAACTGTGGCTGGGTGATGTGCGCTGCTTAAGAAGGATGAAGCTGATGCGGTGCTTGGGTGGGAGGGTGGGCGGGTTTAGGTTTTTAAAGTTGAAGGAGGAGGAGGAATGTAGTCGTGATTTAAGGGGAGGAAGAGTGTGAAAGATTTTTTTATTTTTTTATTTATTTATTTTTTTTTAACCATTTGTGCCTATAGCTCCTGTAGGCAGTGGTGACCCAGGGCTCGGATGGTAGGCTCTGGAGGTTCACTTGAGGGCTCTTGATGATGGTTGGTCCTCGCCCGTGGTGGCGCAGGCAGGATTCTTATAGTGACGCCTGTGATTAGAGGCTCATGCCGCCCCCCTGTGTCCTCCGATGCGCTCGCAATCGAAGGTAGAGTTGATGGGCAGGGCATGTGGGGTGTTCTTAGGCCACTCGACGGTGCAGAAAGGTTTTGAGTTTCTTCGGGATCGAACTCGGTCACCGAGAACGCAGTCGGAGACGCTAACCACTTCCGCTAACCGCCAGCCTAACTACTAATGTATTTATGCAGTGAGGGGGAAGGAAGCTGTATAGTTAGAGGTGGTGTGTGGTGTGGCTGCGGTGTCGGCGTCAAGGGTGTTGTGTTGAACTCCCTGCATTATAGGGACGCTTATGACGGTGGGGCGGGGCAGCATGACTTACGGTGTGGGGTTGTGGGGTGTCATGGAGGCTGTGTTTACGTTTCGGTGTGGCTGGTTTTCGATGCAATTCATTATTGGTGGTGTTGTGGCACGGTGAGGCGGGAGGGAGGTGTGTAGTGAAGGAGATATTTGTACTAATCCTCTCCAGTGTCGCATCCTCCCCTCCCCCCTCACAGCATTCACACCATCGACATTCTGCGCGTGAGACCTTCAGTGGCAGCGTCTGTGCCAGGGACACGTGCTAATGGACAGAAAGCCTGCCAAGGGTCCTGGCAAAGGCAGGGTCTGCAACTCTCTTGAAGAAACCCTGGGTAGGCAAGCCAGTGCGGGGCTGTGAGGCGGCGGCGCCGTGCGGGGGAGTGTGGACTGTGGAAGGCATGTTATGACCGCTATAAACTATACAACCGGTAACGAGGAACTTGTCGGGTGATGTATGGTGTGTATGGGCGTCCCTTTATGGCGGTGTGGGTGCACTCCTCCCTGGCAGATGATGATGCGAGAGAGGAGAGAGAGGAGAGAGAGAGGAGAGAGAGAGGAGAGAGAGGAGAGAGAGAAGAGAGAGAGAGAGGAGAGAGAGAGAGAGAGAGAGTTGAAGTACGTAGCTATATTGTTGTTAGAATATTAATGTTCTATATTGTATTTGGTACTTACACATTATTCGCCGCTATTGCGTAGTAAACGAACAATCTTAATAATAGCCGAGTCACTTAATCTCGTTGAGAAGAAAAAGTTTTGATATCAAATTCGAACGATACTGATGTTTATTTTTCATATAAGTTACGTCTTAGTTAGTTGTGTATCATATAAGATACACATATGATGTAAAAATAATGCATGTTTAATAACATTATCGTGCAGCCGATGTGTTATCATATATATATGTAATTGAGGATAAAATTTGCTATACGCGCATGAACATGAAAGCAAGTGGGAAAAGTCTTGTAAGATAACTAGAAATAAGGTAAATATGTTCTGCTCACAATAACACGATACTTACAGGAGCAAATTAGCTATATGAATTATATTATATTTATATTATATATTTGTACGTACGTACTGCACGTATATTATTATATACAAGGAAAATGCCGCGTAACCCTTTTTGACGTTGATTAAACAGACACCAACATATCGTGTTCATTAACCCGAAGGTGGAGGAAAACGGCGAACATGATCTTCAAAATGTCTATCATATCTATCAAAATATTCCAGCAATGATTTACAGAGACTATTCACACCGTGGAGGAGGAAGGGCGTTTCGAATATCCCTTGAGATTGAGTGTGGTCGTCGTCCCGCGAATTTAATGGCAAGATGAGGGCTTTAGGGAGGAACGCGCACACAAGTACAACCTGCGCCTTGAAAAGCTTGAAAAAACCGTTGACAAGGAGTATCTGCGACCATGCTGCACCGCCGGCCTGCAGCAGACGTGGGTTGGGTGTCTGGCGGGTCTCCTGGGTGCATGTGTTCGTCGCCTGATGGGTGTGTTGATGCTCCTCGCATTCAAAGCAGATTACAACTCGCTGTATATTCCATCCTTTGGGGTACACACAAACAAGGGTAATCCATATATAATTAACGGTCTTTCTCCCGTATGAAAATATATATAGATAGATAAAGGTGTTGGGAGCTTTACTCAACCTTCAGTCATTGAATAATCTTGATAATATGCATGATAAATAGCTTTGATAACATTTATGATCATCGAAAGAGAAATAGCACATAAGACATAAGGGATTTATATTAGAAAAAAGAAATCCCTTAACATTACTAACGCTACGTAGCAGGGAAACAGGCGTCCAGCAGCCCCGCCATCCTGGGCACCGCAGACAGTAGACAGCGGCAGACACGTTGTCTACACGCGCGCACAGCCTTTCCAGGCCATGAATATAAAAGTTACATCACGCCAAAGAGTATATTTCCACTGAAGCCTCAAGACACATCACTATACTTGAACGCGGCGCCGCGGCCACTACGCTGCTCAGCCATGCTGGCCAAAATATCGTGCGTTCATCTCAGCTTTTTCTTTGCATATGGGTGTGAAGCACTCCAGGAATAGAGTGAACTTTGTTTTCGCGCCTCGGTGTCCAGCGATCATCTACCTTTCATTAACTTTACTAGGGAAGAACTTGTAAAACGTTTTTGCATGTTGGTGTGGCCGTCTTGACCCGCACGTATGATAATTAGCGAACAGGGTCAATGCTGGAAGTGTGATGATGGAGGCTTTCTAGGCGGGGGATATACATGGTAATCCTATATAATCTAACGAAGTGTTGCTGGCCGGCGATGATGTGAAACCGCGTCTCAATTGTCCTTCATCAGAGTCACCTGGCGAGGCGGCTCACACATCACCTCGCCCTGACCCCCTTGTCCGGGCTCATTAGCACGATAAGTCAAGACGAGAAAGTCTCATCATAATGCAGAAACTGGTCTTCCGGATCCCCACTTATGCGAGAGGTCGCCTGCCCTGTGAAGGTGTCACCGGACCACCCGGAACACGACCGAGGCGGCGATGGCGGCGGCCTTATCGGGGGGCATCTGGCAGGGAAGAGAACCAACACGAGGAAGATGCGGAGGCGGTGTGCATTAGAGGGACTGGCTGGTGGTAGTGTGTGTAGCTGACGTGTTTGGTGTCTTCGTCAGGAGGAGTCTGAAGCAGGAATATGGACGGCTGTGTGACCCTTGATCCTCTTGTCTTGTGACGCCGCCTCGCGATGAGTGTTTTTGCTGCGTTCACTCAGCGTCGGAATGTGCAAGACACTGCACCAGGATTTATACAATTCCATCATTAAGCTCCTTGTCCCGTGCACTTCAGTCTGTGGCTTTACGCATAAGAAAAGCAAGCTTTCCCCACAAGCAAGTATGAGAGACTGAGGTATTAGGCAGAAGACACGCTGATAGTAAGGGTCTGCTGGAGGCTGGCGCTGAGACGGCGTTGAGGTGTGACGCAAGGAACTCCTCTCACGACGCCCACACGTCACACCCTGGAATCCTGTGTCATAGTGTGATATTTTATCATGTAGGAAAAAAGAATAAAGAATAATAGATGAATGTGCCTCACCGTGTGTGGCAAACAATCAGCTAACGTGGACACATTCGAGGTGTTGTTGAGGCTCAGTCACCCGGCTTGTTCACCTCGCCATGCACCATGTCCTCGAACAGGCAGCAGCAGCAGCAGCAGCAGCCTGTCTCCTGAACGGTGTCGTCAGGATGTCCGCTGAGGATTCTCAACTTCACAACGTTAATCATCCTTGAGCATTTGCATCCTTTTATTTTTTATTGTAGTAGTAAGTATAGTAGTAGTAAGTTTAATATAGTAGCAGTAGTGGTGGCAGTTTTTTTTCAAGTACCCGCACGCTCTAATGCAATGCAGTCGTCATCACTGAAGTGAATACAATGTTCCTGCCAGAGCGCCTTGTCCTGCTATTTGTATCGTGATGTACATTCATGGGTCGGAGGTCATCAGGTTGATGCAGCAGACGGGTAGGATGTTACGGCGACGACGCGGGTCTTGTGAGGGAGAAAGGTGAGGAGCAGAAGGACTCAGGGAAGGAGGAGGTGGAGCAAGATCAACAGCAGGAGAAAATTACAGAGGTGGAGAGATAAGGAAGAATAAGAAAGAGAGAGAGAAAATATATATATATATATATATAATATATATAATAGAGAAATGTAAAATTAGAATAGTAACACATATGTTGTACAAGTATATTCAAGTTCAATTAGTAGTGGAATATAGAAATATGAAATTAGAATAGCAACACATATAACTTTTGTTAAGCTAGGAATAATCTTACATATTACTATAAAGTCAAAGATAGTTTTCAGTAGTCCAGCTGAAGCTCCTGACTGTAAAATTTATAAGAATTCATCAATATAGTAAAAAAAAAAAAAAAAGAGACAAGGAGACAGGTGTTGCAGTGGTTTGACGAACCCCCCCCGGTGTTCTTGCCAAGTTCCCCCCGTTC
>JACEEZ010023118.1:81187-98687 GCA_016584305.1 Chionoecetes opilio
CCCCCTGGGGGGGAACACTAACGGGTTTTTCCGTATGGCGGGTGGGGAGGAACACGTGGGGAACACTGAGACGCAAGGGTGGGAGAACACGTGGGACCTGAGACACAAGGGTTTTCGTATGGGGGGGTGGGAGGAAACGTGGACCCCTGGACACAAGGGTGGGGAGGAACACGTGGACATGAGACACAAAGGTTTTCCGTATGGCGGGGGGGGAGGAACACGTGGGAACACTGAGACACAAGGGTGGGGAGGAACACGTGGGAACACTGAGACACAAAGGTTTTCCGTATGGCGGGTGGGGAGGAACACGTGTTTTTTTTTCCTAGGCCGAGATAAATGGCTGGGCCTTCCCTTGCTCGCCTCATGTAAATGTGGTAAGAATTGGCTGTGGGCAATAATTTCTTGCTTGACGTTAGCATGGCGTTGTTAGTCCATCAAGTTCACCCAGCTGATGTGTGTGTGTGTGTGTGTGTGTGTGTGTGTGTGTGTGTGTGTGTGTGTGTGTGTGGTGGTGTGTTGTGTGGGTGAATTCACCACGGTCTTACATAGTTTTACCCTCCCGGAAAGAGCTTGGAGCTCGTACTGACCGGTCTTTGGGGAATGCTGGGACCTCACTCACCACACACACCCCATCCTCTTACTCAAGAGGGACAGTAACCGCCACATTTGTTAGTGAAAAATCTCTAGGAGCGAGCAGGGATCGAACGTACGACCACAGAATGGCCAGACATGCTTGAAACCACTAGGCCACGCAGATATGTGTGTGTGTGTGTGTGTTTTGCAGGTGCATTGGCATTGTTTCATCCACCGTGCTTGTAGTAATTGTACATGACTGTGTAACTCCTTGTATGTCTTGTTCATAAATGTGTACGTACTTACATAACAAGGTGCAAGGTGGTGTGTGTGTGTGTGTGTGTGTGTGTGTGTGTGTTTTTGTGTGTGTGTTTTGTGGTGTGTGTGTGTGTGTGTGTCCCGGCGTGTTCATCTAGTTGTATTTACAGGGCCTGAGCTGCACTCGTATGGCCCCGTCTCCATATAAACATTCTTATCATTCATCCTTAGTGTTGGCCGGGGCCCAAATCACCCCGGGAGGCGGGTCAACACCCCAGGCTAACACCCGGTACCCCATTCACTGCTGGGTGGACAGGGGCTCAGGTTTTAAGGAAACAGCCCATCTGTTCTCCTCTCCGCCCGGGATCGAACCCGGGACTTCTCGGTTGTGAGCCGAGCGTGCTACCTCTACCTACGGAGTACCCTGAGTGATTGTGTGTGCGTGCGTGTGCTTGCGTATGTGTGGGGTTGCGGGGTCTATGTGTGTGTTTGTGTGTGTGTGTGTGTGTGTGTGTGTGGGGGTTGTGTGTGTGTGTGTGTGTGTGTTGTGTGTGTGTGTGGCGCGCGCGCGCGCGCGACGGACTTTTATGTGGGTTCACTGTGGGTTCGCTCCATCTGGGATTTTATCATGCTCTTGCGAACACACACACACACACACACACACCTCAAAGAATGAATATTTAAATAATGTCAACACTTCTGTATGTTGATCAAATGGCCTCTTTCACACGAAGCGGGCGATGCCCGCCTCCGCGCTTATGCGCGGACCCGCTTAAGCTAATTACTGATGTTTTCAATGTAACCTTTCACACGGCACGGGCGTCGCCCGGCTGCGGGCAACGCCCGTGCGCGGGTGAAATGCAGTGTGGGTCGCTCGCGAGCCCGCCTCCGCACATTGATGATAGGGTACAGTGTTTAATGCGTGTCTTCACACGTCGCGGGCAGCCCCGCGACACGCGCATTTCTCCAGAGGAAACTCATTCAGTAGTCGATTGGATTTCAACGTGACTGGTTGTGCGTGACTCTCCCTTTGTACTTAATATGGATGCTGATAATGACACAGAGCAGTTAATATCCTTTCTGCAATCAAGGGATGAATCCATAATTTACGCCTATGTCTCCTCTTCTTGTGTAAATGTAATAGGTAAAGGAGACGAAGGCGATCATGGTCCATGGATCATGATCCATATAATCAATGCGTGCACAACACAAACTGGTGCGGCGCGCGGGTGCGGGTGGTTTACACCCGTGCCGTCTGAAAAGAAACGCGGAAGCTGGTGTGTCCGCGCTTAAGCGCGGACGCGGGCATCGCCCGCAAGTGTGAAAGAGGCCGGATCCGCATCCATCACCTTATCACACAAGCCCCGCTGATCGCCACCTCTTCCAATCCCGTCCATCACTGCATGCACCATCAAGCATCAGCACTTCAAGCACTATCTCTCCCCAGCACTACGCCTCGCCAGCACTATAAGCATCATTCATCGCCAGCACCATCAATCGTCAGCACTGCAAGCATTATCTCTCCCCTGCACTACGCATCACCAGCACTGTAAGCACCGTTAGCACCGTCTATCTTTAGCCCTGTTGTCAGTATAGTGAGACTTTCCTTCTTACGGATCATTGCACGTTACAAAGTTGATTCATAATTTTCCTCCTTATTAAATCAATCTATATGTAAGACTAGCCGCAAAGCCGCCCTCCGGGCGGACTTTTTGGCTAGCTCCTGCGGAGGGCTATTGGTGGGCCTTCGGCCCACCAAACACAGGCTCTCCAGATAGCCCCTTCTAGCTTTCCTGAAATCATGGATGTAGAAATGTATGTATTAACGCCAACCCATTCACATCACCCACAACCCATTCACTCACCCATTACCCATCACCCCCCACCATTCACTCACACATTACCCATCACCCCCCACCCATTCACTCACCCATTACCCATCACCACACACCCATTCACTCACCCATTACCCATCACCCCCATCTATTCCCTCACCCATCACCCATCAACCCCCACCCATTCACTCACCCATCACCCCACACCCATTACCCATCACCCCACCCATTCACTCACCCATTACCCATCACCCTAGATCAAGGTTTCCTCAATTCTCGCAACCCACTTTTTTTCACAATTCTCGCTAATAGGCTGCTAAAAAAAGAAGAAAAAAGTGATCGGATCTTCTCATAAGTGGGCTTAAAACCTTCCCCTGGTCGACCCGATTCTAAAACTGCCATATGAGGAGATTGCGCCACTGGGGGCGTCACCTATCGCGGACAGACACACACACACACACACACACACACACACACACTTTCGCTTATATTATTATAGATGAAAATACGATTATGTTAAAATGCAGGAAAATCGACCACGGAAAATCTGTCTCGTAAAAGCAAAGCTGTAAAAATCCTCAAATATGTAGCTGACTTTCTTTCTCAACATTTTAAACCTCTAAGTCTAAGCTAGGATTGTTGTAAGCTCTCATTGTTCATAAGCCCTCCGTGTTGTTGTTGTTGTTGTTGTTGTTGTTGTTGTTGTGTGTGTGTGTGTGTGTGTGTGTGTGTGTGTGTGTGTGTGTGTGTGTGTGTGTGTGTGTGTGTGTGTGTGTGTGTGTGTGTGTCCCGTGCTTGGCTTAACTACGCACCATCGCCCTTGGGATCGTCTCAGGAGTGCCTCGCTGCCTCCCGCGGATCAACACAGCCGTCCCGTCAGGCGCCACTCCGCTGGTCACGATAGTCCCGCGGCAAACAATCCGCCGCTGGGACAATATTGAGTCGCCGCGCGGCTCCCGAGGCTGATGGTGGCTCCCTCACGCCTGTTGACTTTATATCAGATCACCAGAAACGATCCTATTGATGCCCGTCTTTGGATATCTCTCTCTCTCTCTCTTCCCACACACACACGCACACATACACACACACACACGCACACATACACACAACACACACACACACACAAAACACACACACACACACAAAACACACACACACACACACACATACACATACACACTCAGTACACGTTGACTGAAGACAATGGGTCGCCCTCAACCCTCACCCTGATCACTCACTATAGGGATCGCTTCGAGGCAGTGCATTAAGATCATTATATTCTTGTGTGGCCTCAATAGCGCCTCAGACAGCCGCCGTAACTGCGTCGGTGCATCGAAGCGGCAAACACACTGGCTGCTTCAGGAGTTGTCAGGAGGAAGCTTCTTGCGGGTGCAGGAGTCGCCTCACCCGTGCGCGACTCATTGTAATGTATAATCAGGCGAGGGATGTTGAGACAGTGTTAGGATAAATATTGGTAAATTCTTATTGATGGTTGGATGTGTTTGCAGCGGAGGCTCAAGGGTAAGACGTCCTTTGTAGATCGGTATGTGAACCCGTCATGGCGAAGCCCTAGAAGGCGTCCTGCACGAACCAATTACCGGAGCCCCTCACGGCGGCCTGCAAGGGATTGCCCGCCCGGACCTCCATGGGGGCAGAGGTCACATCTTGGCCTATCCAGGACTTTGACCGGCAGGGGTGACTCGCCTCATCCACGTGATCAAAATTAATTTGTTTTGCGTCATGACTCATTACGCCTCTGTGCTTCTTGTTTATGTGTGTACTTGTTGCGGCACCTCATGAAAGCCCTTGTCACTCCCTGGCTCCCACTGAACCGAATTTCGAAAATTGGATATTTAGGCGATGCGTAACGGAGGAGGAAAATTCTGTCACCAAGATTTGACTGCATGACTTCGTGTTTTCCTCCCTGCGTGCATTAATCACAAATATGCTTACATGAATATCTATGCGTGTTGATAGTTTCTATTTACACACACACACACACACACACACCCTACGTATGTAAATAAATTTTAAATGATAACTAAGTAGTTTAGAATCTCATGTCGTAGCTCTTTTTTTAACACCACACTCTCTCTCCCCTCTCATCTTCTCTCTCTCTCTCTTCTCTCTCTCCTCTCTCTCTCTCTCTCTCTCTCTCAAGGTACAAGGTTTCAAGGTATCAAGGTACACCCTAGCCAGAGGTAGGGGGAAAGTCTGGTAAAAATCCTTGAGGTACACCTTCTCCCCTGATACTTCCTTCTATCCGGAAGTGCAGTTTTTAAGGGTTTGTTGGGCAGAAGCAGTACCCCGCAAAATTCTGGGGGGGGCGCCCCCAAAGTCAGAGTCGAGGGAGACAGAAAACTTGTGCCCTGAATTTTTGAAAGGCAGTAACAAAGGGAGGGGGGAATTATTGTGTTCACCGAAGCAACGGGTTTTAAAATTTCCCTTTTAGCTACTTTACCCTGGGTCGGGACATTTCTTTTGAGGTGGCCAGTTTTCTTACAGAAAAAGCAAAAACCCTTTGGCTTGGAACCATATCTACAGACTTACCACCCTTTCAAAAATTGCCCTGATTACAATGGACTGAGCTTCTTCCTCCCGAGGATACGGGGCGATGTACAAGGGAAAGACATCTGCTTTTTTAGCGTTTTGAGTGGGTTTGTTCTCCTTGTCTTAAGTGCAACATGTTTGAGTAGATTTTTTACTTTTAAAATTTCCCCAGTCTACAATTTACCAGATGTCATAAGTGGTGACTGATGCAGACTTGAGCCTTTTTTTAAGGGCTCTAAATTTCTCTGAGGCAATTCTAGGTAAGTTTGACCATTTTTTTTGTTCATGTTGCGGAATTTTTGTCGGTATCTTTTGGGGTTTACCGCGTAACGGTAGTATACCATTTTTAAACTACATATACCCCGGCATTACCCTTTCACACTGTTCTAAAACAGAAAAACCCTTTTCCTTTTTTTTGGGCTTAAACAAGGGGGGGCCCCCACCTCTTTAGGTCCCTAAAAATGCGGGGCGAGGATTCGAACTCTCTAAAAAAAAGCTTCAGGATGGGAAATCAGGGGAACGGGTTAAAAGGAAATTTTTTTGTTAATTATAATTTATTTGGAGTTTGAGTGGCGTGACCCTTTAAATTTCTTCAGACCCGGGAAATTTTTTAACTGATTTTCTCTATAAATGTTTTTTTTTCTGCTTTTTCTCCCTTTTTTTTCTGCTTTTCATGCTTTTTTTTTCCTGCTCTTTAAACGTTTCCTTTTTGGGGGGGGCTCTTTAAAGGCTCTTGTATTTGTAACTGGTATTCGGGGTTCGAGAACTTTTTCTTCTTTTTTCACGTTCTTTTTCTTCTCTTTCACGCTCTTTTTTTGTAACGGGAAATTTCGGTCGAGAATTTTTTCTTCTTTCACGTTCCCCTATCATGTTTTTTTTTCTGCTTTTTTCCCATACCCCAAACTTAAATTTGAAATTTCCTGCATTTTCACTTTCTCCACTTCTATGAAAAATACGGTGTCTGGAACCTTTTAGACGGGGTTTGGTTTCTGCCTGGGGTCATTTTTTGGTTTTTCCCCCCAATAAAGTTTTTAGGGGTGTCCTTTAAAGTTTTCCCTTTTTAGTACCCATGAGTGAACTGTTGCTAAAGTTACGGCAATATTTTTTGGGGTTGTCTTTAGTAACTCTTGCAGTTTTAAATTCTTCAGAAAGGGTTTAAACCGAAAAACTCTTCCGAAAAAAAAACCCCATGATTAATTTTTAAAAACAAAATTAAGAACCAATAGGGTTAAAAGAGAGATCCAAGGGCGAAATTTCGGGAAAAATCACTCCGGGGCTATTAACTGAACTCCCCTTACATGAGATTTGATGGGGGAAATAAACCCCGGGAGTTTATAAATTCAAAGGATAAACGACCCATGGAAGTACCAGAGAATGCGTACCCACAATACGCAACAAGATCTGGCATAAGTCCCTAAAATGTTTGATTTTTAAAATTTGGCCCAATTTAATAATCGAGGGGTTTAAACTAGATTTGGAACATCGCTGGTTCCGTGAAAAAAAGGGATGAGTCAGTATAGTTTTAGCGGGGGGGAAGTGTCCTACTTGGAAAAATATAAAACAGGAAATAAGGAAATTTAAGCAGTGCAACTGGAAAAATTCCTCTCCACCGGGCCCTTCGTGAAAGTGATTTTTTTAAAGGCAAAAGTACCACAGGGGGCTAAATTTCCATGTAGCACACGTAAAGTAAAAACCCACCACATAACCCGGGAAATTTTCCCTAACAAAGGGAAATCCCTTTTGGGGTTTAAAACACAGAAAATTTAAATATCACTGAAGTGGTTTAAAAGAAAAAAACAACCGAAAAGGTTATTCCCTCCCGGACAGGCCCCCACTGTTACACGAAAACAGGGGTTTGCCCTAGAAAATGATTTACGAGACTGAAACGCCCAAAAACCTAAAAAAAATTTAAAGGGAAAGAAGTAGATAAAAAATTTAAAAATTTAATAATATCCAATTTTCCCCTTTGTAAAAGGAGTAAGTGATCTTGCTTTTGAAGCACAAAAACAGAGTGCCTAAAAAAAATGTTTTATATTTTAAATGACCAATATTTACATAACACAAAAAATTTTCCCCCCTAAAAAAAAAACCAAAAAGAATCTAAGATAATTTTTCACCCCCAAGGTAGTAAACCAAAAATTTAATAATGGAGTTGATTGGTAATTTTCCCGGTCTAATTTTGCCCGGGGGTATTTTACTTAAGGCACAAATGGTGTTATGCTAGGGTTCCTCGAGAGAGTAGAAACCTTTTTCACTATATCCCGTTGACTGACAAACCAAAGAAAACGGGGTTTTTAAAAAGTGCCCCCCGTTTTTGGCCTGGGGCTGTTTTCACTCATTTTTTGGGGGTCAAAACACCCCCGGGGCGAGACCCCGGGTATTTCCCGGGTTTCCCTTTCCTTCGTGTTGTTGAGGAAGGGTAGTTAGGGGGTACTCCGGGCGTGTGTGTGTGTGTTGTGTTTGTGTGTGTGTGTGTGTGTTTTGTGTGTGTGTGGTGTGTGTGTGTGTGTGTGTTTGTGTGTGTGTGTTGTGTGTGTTTTTGTGTTTTTTGGTGTGTGTGTGTGTGTGTGTGTGTGTGTGTGTGGTGTGTGGTGTTGGTGTGTGTTTTGTGTGTGTGTGGTTTTGTGTGTGTGGGTGTGTGTGGTGGGGTGTGTGTGTGTGTGTGTGTGTGTGTGTGTGTGGGGTGTGTGTGGGGTGGGGTGTGTGTGTGTGGGGTGTGTGTGTTTGTTTGTGTGTGTGTGTGTTTGTGTGTGTGTTTGTGTGTGTGTGTGTGTTTTGTGTGGTGGTGTGTGTGGTGTGGGTTTTGGTGTGTGTGTGTGTGTGTGTGTGTGTGTGTGTGTGTGTGTGGTTTTGTGTGTGTGTGGTGTGTGTTGTGTGTGGTGTGTGTGTGTGTTTTGTGGGGTTGTGTTTTGGTTGTGTGTGTGTGTGTGTGTGTTTTGTTTGTGTGTGTGTGTGTGTGTGTGTGTGTTGTGTTGGTGTGTGTGTGTGTGTGTGTGTGTGTGTGTGGTGTGTGTGGGGTGTGTGTGTGTGGTGTGTGTGTGTGTTTTTGGGGTTGTGTTTGGGGGGTGTGGGGTTTGGGGTGGGGTTTGGGGGTGTGTGGGGTGTGTTGTGTGGTGTTTGTGTGGGGGGGTTTTGTGTGTGTGTGTTTTTTGTGTGTGTGTGTGTGTGTGTGTTTGTGTGTGTGGTGTTGTGTGTGGTGTGTGGTGGTGTGTGTGGCACACGGGGATAGGTAAGGCGAAGCTTATGATAAAACACTTTTTTTTGGGCGTTATTTTCCCCTCAGCAAGTTTCCTCCGCGTTTGAAATAACTCGTCTCTGACTGAGGGTCGGGCGGAAAGGATGTATATAGAGGTAGGGGGGTGTGTTTTAAAAGTTTTGGAGGACGGACGCTGCGCCATCTTCGGGAAAATGAATCGAAACAAGCAGCTTTTTTAGGGGTGTTTTAAGTTTTTTTCTTTTTTAAGCATCCCATCCCCTTTCCTTTTTCGTTTTTTTCCCCTTTCCCTTATTACTTTATTAAACCTTTATATTTTGACTTTATTAAAATTCTTAAAAATTTTAAATGGGAAAAACATAGGGGTAAAATTTTTTTTTAAAAAGGAAATTTCCCATCAGCTAACTTGACACCCCAAAAAAAGGTACATCAGGACTTTTTGGCAATGTTGAATACCAGAAAATATTGGGCCAGATATCATAATCATGGCCCATTTTACCAATAGGCAAATAAAAATGGTATTCCCTTATAAATACTTTTTCTGTTAGAATCACCTACAAAACGCAAAAAAAAAACAAAATACTGTAATAATTGTAAAACATTATTAAGCCTACAAATCCCAAATAAAAACAAACAAAAAATCGCCCACAAATAAAAAATTTTAATATATTATATTTTATATTATATATATATAATTATATTTTTTTATTTTTATATATATATATATTTTATAAAAATTTTATATATATATATATAAATATTAATATTTATATATATTATATATATATATTTTAAAATATATATTCTTCTAATTAAGGCAACAGTCAACCTACCATTTATGTTTTCTGCACGATTTTGGGAAAATGTAAAAAAACAATGCCATACAGCAAATTTTTTCCCCATTTAATTTTCAAATTATAAGATCCCAGAACATAGATGGATATTTTAAAACATACAAACAAAAAAGGGCGATAATAAGCCCTGCTCTTTTGGGGTTTTTTAACGTATGAAATGGCCCAAAAACTGGTTTTTGTATTTCATTAGGGAAAGGCAAGGACTGATGAAAACTTTTTCATACAAAAATGAAAAAAGTGAAAACCCCGGGGGTAAAAATGCCCCTGCATTTTCGGGGCCATGCATGCCTTTAAAAAAAAATTTTAAAAAGAAGAAAAAAATTGTTGGTAAGTGGGGGTGTACGGGGGAAGTATGAAAATATATTGAAAATTTTGGTGATCGGGCACGACAAAAATTTTTTTTTGGGTTTTTAGGCTATTTTAAACATAGGTTTATACAAGGTTACGGGGAAAAGGGGGAAATTTCACGAATGGTTAAAAAAGGCCTTAAAAAATTTATATAGCCACTTTGGGGAGACTAAAAGGAGGAAAACGGGTTTTGCGAAAGTTTTAGAGGGCATATAAAAGCATGAATCACCTACATATTAATGAAAATGAAGGTGCATGACTTTATGGATTTTTTCAAAACACTCCAGGAAAAGAGGAGAGGGGTTGCCCTTAAAAAGATTGATAATGAAGAAGTTTTTGGGGGGATTACGGGGGCAAAATTTGGGCCCGTATAAATTTGAGTGGTAAAATCAAGATATAAAAAAAGAAGAGGTTAAAAATGTTTTTTGGTTTTCTTCAAAAAATTTAATTTAAAAGGGGTTTGGAACAATTGGGGGGGGCCAAAGACTACTTTTAAAACAGTAGCCCTTTGGGTGGGCACAGGGGGTGAAAAAGGGAAAAAAAATGGCATGCCGGTGGCCCGAGGGAATAAAACAAAAATAGATCTGAGGCATGCATATGTTGCACTGTTGCCTCAACAAGAAAAAGTGTCTGGCCTGTAAGGATAGCAGGAAAACAAACAACCCTGCAAAAAGGGGTGAAATGGGGTTTTCAAAAAAAAAATTGGAAAATGGGGTGAAAATTTTTGGGAAAGGGAAACTGAGTGGATTTTTAAGAGAAAGAAAAAGAGGGGAACATATTTTAGAGAGAATATTTGGGGAAAATTAAAAGTACAAAAAGAAAGAACTAGATTGGGAAAAATGGGGAAAGATGCGAGAAAAATGAGGAAAGTCAAAAGGTGAATAGAATATTTTGGGGAATTAATGATGTTAAAAATCCACAAAGGAAGGAGAAATAAAGAACCCCCACAACATGGGCCAAACAAAGGGATATTTGGGGTTTCATTATGAGAGGACTTTTAGTAAGGAAGTGAAAAAAAAGGGGATTAAGGAAAAACATTACTTCCTGGCCTTCCTAAAACAAATGAAAACCTTTTGGGCGTGGGTAAATACCCAAAGGGGGAAGTTCAGCATTTGGGAAAAGAGGTTTTCTGAAGATGGTTGACTTTGAAGAGAAAAGGATGGAAAAATATCATGTAACTCATATTATTTAATATTTTCACCCCCAAAATTTGAACCATGTTATCCTGGTGAGTTTTGGGAAATCTTCAGTGTCTGCAAACTCCATGGGGGAGGGTTTTTCCCCCGACTTGTGGAAACAGTCCAAACCCGGGAGATGAGTGTTGGAATTTCTTTATGCTGAAGCAAAGTCCCTTTGGGTGTGGGGTAGGTGTCATTGGGGGCCCTGAAAATTTTTAAAACTTGGTTGGAAAAAAAATCATGGGCCAAAAAAAACAAAAAATCTTTTTCCCTTTTTTAATTTTTTTAAAAATTTAAAACCCTATTCGGGTTTTTCATCTTTTTAATCCCAAAACCAAAACATATAATTCCACAGAGTATAAATGTAAAGGGTTTTTTTCCCAAACCCGAGGTGTTTTAAAATCATGGCCCCGCGGGCCCAAAAGTGGCCCTTGGGTTGGGCATAAGTGCCCGCGAGAGGATGGTAAAGTTTTTTTCCCGCCCGTGAAATTCACAGTTATGAAGGAAAAAAAATAAAAATTAATGGATGATTTTGGTTTTTAATTTTGTGGTTTTTTTTTTACTTAAATTTTTAAACAAAAATTTAAATAACTTTTTCCAATTTTTTAAATCTCGTGTAAAGGGTGTAAAATTCAGTCCTGCAAACATGTTTTCTTTCTTTGGTTTGGCCGGGTCGAGACATTAAATAAAATAAAAATTGGCCTGGGAAAATTTTTGAGTTTTTCACTCCGGCTTTAAACCTAAATTTTTTGTTAAAGCACACACACACACACACTCAAGTTTAACCGTTACTTTTTCTTGATCCCAGGTTTGCTGTGGAAAAAACACCATGAAATAAAATTTCCCTTTTTGGTAATGCAATCTGCACGAAAAAATCCTTTGTACAAAAATAATTTTTTTTGTTTCTTTCTCAGCCACCCTACTTTTCCCCTTTTAAAAATTGTTTTACCCGGATTCATTTTGAATTTTTTTTCTTACTTTCACTAAGAATAATTTCGGAAAATACAATTTTATACAAATTTATGAAATTTTAAATGATTTTTTAATAAGATCTGTAAAATTCCCTTCCCAAAAACTTAACAATGAATGCTTAGTGGGGGATCCCTATGGTAATCATTGTGGTAAAATCACATTCATGGCATGGCTATCCACCCACTTCATTGGTGTTCCCTATTTCTGGGGTAAAAAAGCCTAGTTAATTTAAAAAAGGCATCTTCAAATTTTTACCCTTTTAGCTTTCAGGTCTCTGAATCATCTTATCATCAATGGGAAATTTAGAGTATAAGGTGAAATTATTCCTGGGGTAAGCATACCTTATTGAAGATTTCTACTTTTAATTTTTATTAATTATTACCTAAACAAACTGTCTTAAGTCTCAATGTTTGATAAGAAAAATGGCTGGGGCCCGGGGGTTATAAAACCCGGGTTGGTCACATTTGGCAGGGTAGCATGCTTTGTCATTACCAAAAAGACCCGACAAAGGGCAAGCAAAATAACTGTTTTTCTGGGTGAGGGGGGTTTTTTTTGTGAACTTTGGGTTTTTTTTTTTACTATCCCTCCATCATCACACAAATTATTGCTTGCCTTATTGGCCTAATTTAGATTGAACTTATCTACTTAATATTTAAGAAAAGAAAAAAAATTCCCACCTTCTTTCAACTGGGTTTCTGGGTAAACCTCATCTGTCCGCCTCAGGTTCTTGGGCTGAAGACTTTTACTTCTTTTTTTACCTGTTCTGCTGCCTTTTCCCTTGGGCCCCATGGGTTTTTGATCACAAACAGCTCTGGAAAAATATTTAAAAAAGATTTTCCACCAACCTAAAGAAAAACCTTGCACATTTTATCATTGGGTAAAAATTTCTATACAAAATTTTTTATTCTCTAATTTATGCTTTTCTCGGGCCCAAAATTTTTTTAACGCATTTTTTCCTCCCGTATTAAACTGAAATACAGGACCTTATTGGAAACCGTGGGGCACACGCCTGTAAAAAAGAAAAAATTACAAATGTTTTTTAAAACTTTTTAAGGGGCCCCAAAAATATTTGCAAAAGCACACATCCAAAAAAAAAAGGTAGAGAGAAATAGCCAAATTTTGGGAAACCTCAAAGTGGGGCTACACTAGTCCCAAATTCAAAAAGATTTACCATCTATTAAAATCCCGGGCCCCTATACCTAAATTGAGGTCAGTTAAAAACAAACACACACCTTCCCGAAAAATTTTTTATTTTCCCATCCAAAGGGAACGCTGCAAGAAACGTAGATCACTCCCAAAAGTCCCGAGCCAGAAGTATTGGGGGCGGGGGATCCTTTGCTCATAAGTTGGAAAGTTTTTTTTGCAGACCCCTGAACAAACCTGGGGGGTTAAAAGGGGGAAAGGTAAAATATGAAAAAGGTTTTTTGGGGCGCATAAAATGTTTTACCGTGAAAAAGGGCCCATTAAGGCCGATATTTCTGGATCTATTTTAGGGTTAATTTTTTGATGGTAGCATAATTTCCCTTTCCAGTTTTCATATTACAGTTTAAAAACCTTAACTTGGCGCTGCACAATAACCAAACTGCCTATTCTTCCCCTTTTGAATGTTTTTTGTTTTTACCTTGACCCAAATTTTTTCCCGTTACCTTTTTATTCCCTTATTCAGTTTGATAATATCCAAAGAACCCAAATCACTTTGGTGGAAACCCAAAATTTTTTTTCTGGTGTGTTTTTATTTGTTTTTGAATGATTCTGCTTAAATGTTTCGTCGCAAAAAATTTTTTATATATTTATTTTTTTTTGCAAAAATGGGCAAAAAAAAAGAACCCAAAACCCAAAAAATACCTATCCAAACCCAAACCCCTACCTAACCCCAAAAACCTACCCTAAAAAAAAACTAACCTCTATCTACCTAAAAAAAAAAAAAAAAAAAAGAATTACGACAGAAACAGTTAGCACATTAATTCAAAACACAGGTATAGTGAGGCAGCTTAGGTAGTTGATGGGGACATGCCGGATAAAAGCACCACATTTTTTCCAGGTATTCCTCAGAATCCAAGCTTCAATTCTAGAACCGGCGCCAAGCGATCCGAACATTTTTTTTAAACACAATCTTTATTTTTTTTTATTTTTTTTATTTAACATTTTGTGCCTATAGCGCCTGTAGGCAATAGTGACCCAGGGCTCGGTAGTTAAGCCCCGGAGGTTCACTTGAGGGCTGTGATGGTTGGCCCTCGTCCGTGGTGGCGCAGGCAGGATTTTTATAGTGACGCCTGTGATTAGAGGCTCATGCCGCCCCCCTGTGTCATCCGATGCACTCGCAATCGAAGGTAGAGTTAATGGGCAGGGCATGTGGGTGTTCTTAGGCCACTCGACGGTGCAGAAAGATTTTGGTTTTCTTCGGGGATCGAACTCGGGTCACCGAGAACGCCACTGAGAGACGCTAACCACTGCTACCGCCTCCCCGATAGGATAGCCTGCATAATAGAACTTTTTTTTTTTTTTTTAATTAAATGCATATTACACCGCCGTTTCTGGATGCAAGAATTCTCGACGGTGTTGCTGTGGTGCATCTGCTTCCTCATACTAATGTCACCACATTCAATGCTAATGGCGTTTGCATCCCCCACATCCTGAAGCTACTTGAATCCTGCAGAAGAGTCGATGTGGTCTGGGACAGCTACATTGCCAGCAGTATCAAGGAGTCAACTAGAGAGAAAAGGGGAAAAGGTGTGCGGAGAAAGGTCGGCGGTCCAACCAAGGTGCCCAGCAACTGGCCCGACTTCCTCCGGATTCCACAAACAAGGAGGAGCTTTTTTCCAGTTCCTTTCAGACAAAGTCGGCTCCAATGACTGGCCAGACGGAAAGGAGGTCTTCATAACATCAGGCACATATGTGATCAGCAGAGGTTCCGACCACTCCATGCCACGATGTGACCATGAAGAGGCCGATACAAGGATTGTCGTTCACCTGAAAGATGCGCTGGACAAGGGATGCACCACCTGTTTGGTACGCACTGTCGACACAGACGTCGTTGTCATACTGATAGGAAAGTATCATTCCCTGACCAGCCAGCATCAGATGGCAGCCATCTGGGTAGCCTTTGGAACTGGAAAAGAACTTCATGTACCTGGATATCAATGCCATATGCTATGCTCTGGGAAAAGATAGGTCAAACGGCACTGCCTATGTTCCACAGCTTCACGGGCTGCGACACAACTTCCGCTTTCTTTGGCAAAGGGAAGAAATCGGTATGGGAGGCTTGGAATGCCTACGTGGAGGTGACGGAAGCCTTCAACAACCTCATGAATCACCCTTACATGAGTGTGACAGTGAACTGCAAGGAATTCCAGTTGCTCGAGCGCTTCACCGTGATCATCTACAATAAGAAGAGCAACTTGGACTCTGTGAACGAGGCACGTAGGGAACTCTTCTCCCAGAAAAAACAGGACAATGGAGAACATTCCCCCAACGCAAGAAGCCCTTCTGCAGCACACACTGCGCGCAGTCTACCAAGCTGGAATCTGGGCAACCAGTGATCATTGTGAGCAGAAGCCTCCAACCTCAGAGGGCTTTGGATGGACTCTAGAGAGTGCAACGAAGACCTGGCGTCCTGTGTGCTCCAACCTGCCTGTGGCATCCCAGGCCTGCAGCGGACTGATCAAGTGGTTGCAAAAGCGCCATGTGCACGTGTGGAGGACGATGCTCATGCAAGAAGGTGCGGTGGAAGTGCACATAACTTTGCAGCTGCCGATGTGAGAAGTAGCTTAGCCGGCTTAGTGTGAAATGTAGTAATTGAATTTTGTGCAGAGAAGGGATTTAAGACATTAACACTGCATGTTTCCATGTTTTTAATGTCAGTTGTTAGCAGATTCCTCCATTAAAACCTTTGAACTGACCTTCATGCTTTGCTCTCCTACTTAATTGTGTACTAAGTATGATTATTTCATGTGATTGAATTATAAACACCCCTAATGGGCCAAATAATGAGCAACCATACTCAGAAAATACCTTAAAACAAGAAACATGGCAATTTTGCACCATGTTGGGTAAATATACGCACGGTCTGAAAGAGTTTACATTTTTTCTTGATTTTCGTATGTGTTAAATTGCTCACATTACAAAAATGTATCGTAGAAGCATAAGAGTGGTCGTATCGCTTGGCGCCGGTTATAGAATCAGAGCTGGGACCCTGAAGATTGCCTGATCAAAATTTGGTGCTTTTATCCGGCATGTCCCCATCCCTTTGAAATTCGGTGCTAAGCTGCCTCACTAGTATTATTCTAGAGTTTGCCCATATTCCCCCTCCCACAAAACAAGCTTGGGGACCTGGGGGAATGCGGGATATTTGGCTGGGGTACAAAATATGCGTCGCAACCACATAGTTTTTGAGTTAGGATGTGTTGAAAAAATTCCCTAGAGCTCGGGACAATTCATTGGATTTCTTGAGTCCAGAGAAGTGTGAACCGGACGATCCTCACAGAATGATGACCGAAGTGTCGAGAACCCCCCCAACCCCACGCTAGGAGGTTAGGTTAGATTTGTTTAGGTTTGGTTAGGTTAGGTTAGGTTAGGTTATCGGTGGGTAAAGCCCCCCGCTAGGTTAGGTTAATTTTATTAGGGCAAATTTCTCTACATATAAGGAAATTCCCTAGATCGAGGGAATTTTACCCCCCCCCCATACACAACTCTTAAACTACGTCTTTCCAACGCATAATTTGTTCCCCACCCACAGGTCCCACAGGATTCCCACAGGCATTCCCACAGGTCCCCAATTTACCAAATTGGGTAGAACTTTACCAAAACACATAAAAACACACCAGAAAAAAATTGTTTCGTCCACCAAAGTGAGTTCGGTGTTCATCTGGATAAATACCCAAAGAAATGTTACACTCCTGCACACACTAATTAGGATGGGCACTGCAATACCACAGGTGACGTTAGCACAATGACAACAGTAATCTTTCATCACAATAACTGCAGGTAAACTTAACTATGTGCCGTCAGGTGACACGCGTAAGTTAAAGCCTTATTTTGATTATTGTAATACTCTTTCATTAATTTGCCGTGTTTTTTGCAATATTGTTAAGATTTCTTATGGGCCCAATATTACCTAATGTTGATATAATGTACTGCGAACTCGGAATATTGCAGATAATAATCACTATTGCTTGCAAGGGCGAGCGGGCCGACAAGCAAGGATGTTACATGCCATGGGATTTCAAAGCTCAGCATTATTTCATCCCTTTGCATATCACCACACCCTCCTACATACCTTATGGCGTCCTTGGGGAAGAGGTGAAGTCTTATCCGGGATGATAGTACTTCTTTTCTTGGGCCCCAAACACAGCAACTGCCACTCTTTAGTACTTGGAGCCATTTTGAAAATTTGTGTTGTAACGGAACTGAGGTCTTGGTCTTGGGCTGGTCCTCCCAGTATGCATCGTCTGCCCGCCGCGCCCCGCGCCATCTCCAGCAAAAAAAATCCCGCCATTGCCCCAACTGGTCGGCGGTTCACTCCTTACAGTGACATCTACAATAAGAAGGAGCAACTTTGACTCTGTGAACGAGGCCGTAGGGAAACTCTCTCCCAGAAAAACAGGACCAATGGGAGAACATTCCCAAACGCAAGAAGCCCTTATGCAAGCACACACGCGCGCAGTTACCAAGCGGAATCTGGGGCAACCAGTGATCATTGTGAGCAGAAGCCTCCAACCC
>JACEEZ010023118.1:103687-135202 GCA_016584305.1 Chionoecetes opilio
CCGAGGCCTGCGCCGAGGCGTCTGCAACCTGAGAGAGCGTTTGAAAACTCGGGGGAATTTGCAGATTTGATGCGATTATTGAAAAAAACGGCTCGACGGAACAAAAAGTGCGAACCGTGGTGTTGCTAACCGTTTAATGGCTATGATTGATGCATTAACTCCCAGGAATGATGAAAGGTTCGGACGATTACTTTAAAGTTCATCATATTCTTCAGTCACATAATGGACCTTAGTGTAATTGTTTTACTATGTTTTATGTGATAATCTTATAAACAAAACCTTTCGAAGATAACAGTCTATCCTTTATACATGTATAACATGAATACTGCGGGTAATGCCTTGAGGAACTTCCCGGGTCCTTGGGTGAACTACGAGGCCTGGCACCAAGATGGCGCCCACAAATCGAGTGTCGCGACTCTATATAATTACAGGTTCTACCCCCCAACACCGCTAGGAGTTAGGTAGATTTGGTTAGGTAGTTGGGTTAGCTAAGTTATATTTGGTAGGTGTAGGTTAATTTGTTAGGCAAAGTTCTCTAGATATAAGGTAATTAACTGATCTAGGGGAAATATGGTAAAATTCTAGTGTTTGCCCATACTCTCCCACTTCCCCAAAAACAAGTTTGGGACCTGTGGGAATGCGGGTTTTATGTGGGGAACAAATTATGCATCCCCCCCTGGAAACACATAAATTAAGAGTTGTGTATGGGGGGGGTAAAAATCCCTAGATATAGGGAAATACCGTATATCTAGAGAAATTTGCCTAAACCCAAATTAAACTAACCTAAGCTAACCTAACAAAATCTAACCTAAACTAACAAATATAACTTAAACCAAATTATAACCTAACCTAACCTAACCAAAATATAACATATACCCTAACTTAACCAAATATAACGTACCCTAACTAACCCAAAATAACGTAACCTCCCCTAGGGTTGGTTGGGGGGTTCTCGACACTTCGGGTTCATCACTTCTGTGAGGAGCGTAGGTCACACGCTCTCGGACCTCAGAAGAAAATCCAATGAATGTTCCTAGAATCTAGCAATTTGTACAACACCATAACTCAAAACAAAAAAAAAAAAAAAAACTATGTGGTTGCTACGGATATTTTGTACCCAGCCAAAAATCCCGCATTCCCCCAGGTCCCCAAATGTTCTGTGGGAGAGGGGGAGTATGGCAAACACTAGAATTTAATACCCTACTTATTATGAAAAAAGGACAACAAAAGGAACTCAATAAATAAGGTATAAGATACGACGCTGAAAAAATTTCGAGTTGTTTGGGCGAAATGATATTCCAGGTCCAAAATGTTCCGTGCTGCTGACACATAGAGAAGACTGAGGTGATGGTGATGTGCAAAGGCTTCTAAACCAGGGAAAAACAGTCACAGCAGAGTCTCATAAGAAGTAAGCAAGTGGTAGGGAACCACATTAGTACCTACAGTGATTACCTTTGATGAGATTGTTATGACTCTGTTTCTTGGTTAGAAGCCTCCTGCACATCAGCAATTACCTCAGGTCTTCTCTATATGTTGTCAGCGAGAAAGAGCCACAGTAATATAGCACGGATATCAATTTCGCGGCAAAATCACTCTAAATTCTTCATCGCCGTAGTTTTTCCCTCGAGGATCCACCCTCGGGACCCCGCCTTATTCCCCATATGCACCGATGTAAAACAACGTGACGTAGTTATGTCTGCGGGCCATTGCCAAAGCAACAAATAAAGACAAAATATTGCTAAATGCTTACAACAAGCAATTTACGAGGAAACCCCATCAAAAACATATTAAGTCTATGACATATTTTTTAACTAAACCTAACCTACCATATAGCCTCACATACCCCCGGACCCAGTTGCTGTTCAGGGTAGGCCCCCTTTAAAAAAATACAATAAAAGAATTTACTAGAATTACGCCGTCTTTTATACTGGAATAACGGGGTTTTTTTTACTAAGCTTTGTGTGTTTTTGATTAGTGTAAAAATCTTTCCAGCCAAGTCTTGGGTTTTCTTGTTTCCCACTTTTCCCGCCAAACTAGTGCATTGAAAGAGAAATGGAAGTAAAAATACCAACCACCCAAACAACCACATCGATAGTTTTGTCCTCCCCACGATATAAAATATCCTACCTGACAAAGCTCCCCTTGGATTTCCCTCCCCTAAAGGGATCCTGGGAAGATCCTCCCCCAAAAGTGGGCTACACCCCTGAAGAACCCCCCCCCCAGCCCTCCCTTTTAGCAAGATTCTCCCCTCCCTTTTTAATACAAAAACTGTAAAAGGAAAAAATACAGCATTTTCAGATTGCCTTTTTTGAAAATATTGAATATTCATGAACGAGAAGTAACGGATTCAAGCGGGAAAAAGCGTAATTTAAAAAAGGGAAAATTGGGAGAAACTGGTTCACAAATAGGGTGTAAAATGATTGGAATGGACAAAAATCGTCGGGGTCAATGGGGAGTCTATTGGGTTTTTAAAAAGGGTCGGAAAAATTTAGGGAGGGGAAAGAGAGGGGATATGGGTAAGTTAGTTAAAGAACACCTCGTGCGGTCTCAGGCCCTCTTGTAGTTTCTTACTTTCTTTATAAACTGGCTAGTGCAGGGAAATATGAGCACCTAGGTTCCTAAAGCTTTCCCTAAAGACAGGGTCACGCCCAAAAACTCTTGAAGGTCACAATCCCAAAGCCCGCCTGCATCCTGGCTCACCTTGATGTGTGATTTAGCTTGTTCCAGTACGTTCCAGGGCCTAGTGTGGACCCAGTTTGGGGCCCCCAAAATACTGATGAAGGGTTACCGTCTTGTGAGGTGCAGGGCAGCCGTGGCTTCTGTGTCCTGATGTCCCCCACTGTTGCAGGTGCTGAGGTCACTGTCCAACCGGGCTGCTCCGCCCGGCCTGACCCGGCTCGCCCCGGGCACCCCCGAGGGTTCCCGCAGGACCACCTTCGCGTTCGGGCGGGAGTCTTGCTGCGGGGGGGCTGTGGGGCCGACAGCAGCATGAGGGCTGGGAGCGCAGGATCATTTGCCTCAGGGGGGGGAGGCCGGGTGTAGGGCAAGATCCCCGGGGGAGGCAGGCAGCTCGGGCCCCACAAGGGGCGACAGGAGCTGAAGTGCCAGATGTGAAAAAACATTCAAAACAAGATCTGCTTGAGACACATTTCTTGACGCACAGGGGTTTTAAGAATCAAAAATTTTTAGAGTGGGGGGAAAAGTTTTTACTACAAAGAGTTACCTCACCAAAAACACCCCTGACACACATTGGTGTTAAAAATCAAAAAGTTTGAGTGTGGGAAAAGTTTACTACAAAAAGTCCCCAAACCAAACCCCCCCTGACACACAGTGGGTTAAGAATTATGAATGTTTAGAGTGTGGGAAAGATTTACTAAAAAGACTAACCTCACCAAGAAACCCCCTGAAAAACCCTTGGGTTAAAATTATGAATGTTTAGAGGTGGGAAAAGGTTCACTCAAAAGTTTACCTCCCGAACACACCCTGAACCATGGTTTTTAAGAACTAAAATTTTTGAGTGGGGGAAAAGATTTACTAGAAAGAGTCCCTCACCACACCCCCTGACACCCATTGGGTTAAAATTATAAATGTTTAGATTTGGGGGGAAAAGATTTAACAAAGAGTGCCCTCACCGAAAAACACCCTGACACCAGTGGTTTTTAAGAATTATAATGCCCGAATGTGGGAAAAAAATTTGCTAGAAAAGTGACCTCACCAAACACACCTTGACACACAGGGGTTTAAAAATCTAATGCCTAAGTGTGGGAAAAGGTTTTTATAACCGGCTGACTAAACCGACACACCTTTAGACACACTGGCTTGCGGGAGTTCGTGTGATATTTGAGAAAGTGTTTCAAGACAAACTAATTCCCAGCAATAAAGATCCATTTTTGAGGTGGTGTGTTGTGTGGCAAGTGGGGTTGTACCCGTGCCTAGGGGGGTTGTCCTGTGTGGCAATGGGTGGTTGGGGTGGTGGCAGTGTGTTACATGTGTCGTGGCAGCCGTCCCCTTTGTGTTCTGGGGGAAAGTAAGGGCCCCCCAACCCTTGATGGGTTGGGCAGTGCAGGTGTGCTTTCAAAAAATGAATCCAGGGTTTTTAAAAGGTTTCTCTGCTGATTCTTTAAAAAACATCTTTCCACGAAAAATTTCACTCCTTTTTCTGCAGGCACATATATCTATATGTAACAAAAATGTTACTTTTGTTTTTTTTTGATAACTGCAGTAGGTCTAACATACTGAAGGAATAGCTATACGTTACTTCATCCTGTGTTGTTTTATCGGGGTTTTTGCTGTTAAAAATTTTTATAAGAAATTTATCTTCATAAATAATTTGTTCCCTCTTTCCCTTTGCTGCACACTGGTAAAGAAAAAAGAAAAGTTTGCAAGAAGAAATAGTTACTTTTCTGGGGGTTTTCCTAAAACTCTTTTACTCAAAATTCGAACAAAAGAACTTCAAAAAAAACAATTAAATTTTTTAAAAAATTTTACGTATATTTTTATTTCTTTACTACCCAAAGCCGCCCTCCGGGGGGACTTTTTGGCTACTCCTGCGGAGGGGTATTTGGGGGTGGGCCTTCGGCCCACCCTTGTTTGGTGGGGCCCTTTGGCCCACCAAAAACGACTCTCCCGATAGCCCCTTTTAACTTTCCTGAAATCAGGGTGTAGAAATGTATGTATTACCCCCCCCCCCCTTTACTCACCCATTACCCATCAACCCCCCCCCATTCACCACCCATTACCCATCCCCCCCACCCATTCACTCACCCTTACCCTCACCACACACCCATTCACCACCCATTACCCCACCCCCCCCACCTTTTTCCCTCACCCATCACCCATCACCCCAACCCATCACCCCCCACCCCTTTATCCCCATCACCCATCACCCCCCCATTCACTCCCCATTTCCCCTCACCCTACATCAAGGTTTCCTCAAATTTTCCCCAACCCCCTTTTTTTTCACAAATTTTCGCTAATAGGCTGCTAAAAAAAAAAAAAAAATATCGGATATCTCCTAATTGGGGTTTAAAACCTTCCCCCGGTCCCCGGTTCCAAAAATTTTGCCTATGAGGGGTTGCGCCACGGGGGGGGGGGGAACCTATCCAGACACACACACACACACCACCCACACACACACCACCACACACACACACACACACACACACACACAGAAACAGAAGAGAACACTTCGCTTATTTTACCATTACCCATCACCCCCCACTATTTCCCCCCCCCCATCCCCTCACCCCCAACCCATCACCCCCACCCATTTTACCTCCCCATCACCCCCCACCCTTACCCTCACCCCCCTTCACTACCCATTACCCTCACCCCACATCAAGGTTTTCCCAATTCTCGCAAACCCCCTTTTTTTTCACAAATTTTCGCTAATAGGGGCTAAAAAAAAAAAAAGTGATCGGTCATTCCTAATTGGGCTTAAAACCTTCCCTGGTCAAACCCCTTCCAAAAAAAGTGCCCTATGAGGTGATTTCGCCACGGGGGGCGGAACCATACCAGACAACCACACACACCACCACACACCACACCACCACACACACAAAACCCCACCACACCCCACACACCAGACGACAGACAGACAGACACCTTTCGCTTATATTTACCATTACCCTCCCCCCCACCTATTCCCCCACCCCTACCCTCACCCCCCCCCCCTCACCCCCCCCCCATTCATCACCCATCACCCCACCCCATTACCCTCCCCCCCATTCAATCACCCATTCCCACACCCTACATCAAGGTTCCTCAATTTTCCCCAACCCCCTTTTTTTTCACAATTTTGCTAAAAGGGTGCTAAAAAAAAAAAAAAAAAAAAAAGTGATCGAACATCTCTAAGGGCTTAGACCTTCCCCCTGGTCAAAACCCGGGTTTCCCAAAAAAATGCCATATGAGGTGTTGGCCACGGGGGGGGGAACCTAACCCCCACCAACACACCCACAACACAACAGACAAAAGACGCGACAGACAGCACACTTTCGCTTATATTATTTTTCTTTATATGAAAATTTATCTTTTTTTTTGAAGTTCGGTTATTTTAAATTTAAAATTCAGTTTTAATTTTAAAATTCAGTTGTTTGAAATTTTAAATTACTTTTTTATAATTTTAAGTTCAGTTTTTTTATTTTTAAGTTTAGTATTTTTTTTAAACTTTAGTTGGGTTTTTAAAAATAAAATTTGTTTTTTGATTTAAACTTTAGTTGTTTTAGTTTAAAATTTGTTTGATTTAAAATTTTGGTTTTTTAAAATTTTACTCCTGTTATAATTTGAAAATTTACTTGTTTTAATTGAAATTCCTTTTTTTTAATTTTAAGCCACTTGTTTTAATTTGAATTCATTTTTTTCATTTGAAGTTCACTTTTTTTTCATTTTAAGTTTCCTTTTTTTTCATTTGAAATTCACTTGTTTTTATTTGAAATTCACTTTTTTCATTTTAATTCACTTGTTTTCATTTTAAGTTTTACTTGTTTTCATTTGAATTCCTTGTTTTCTTTGAGTTCACTTGTTTTTTATTTGAAATTACTTGTTTTATTTGAGCTCATTGTTTTCATTGAATTCACTTGTTTCATTTGAAGTTTCCCTTTTTTCATTTGAAGTTCACTTGTTTTTCATTTTTTAAGTTTACTTGTTTTTATTTGGAAAAGTTCACTTTTTTTTCATTTAAGTTTACTTGTTTTCATTTGAAATTCCTTGTTTTCATTTGAAGTTTACTTTTTTTTCATTTAATTCACTTTTTTTAAATTTTTTCACTTTTTTTTTTGAAGTTCATTGTTTTTCATTTGAAATTCATTGTTTTTTTTTGAATTCCTTGTTTTCATTTGAAATTCCTTTTTTTTTATTTGAATTCCTTGTTTTCATTTTAAGTTCCTTGTTTTCATTTGAAAATTACCTTGTTTTTTATTTTTAAATTCCTTGTTTTCATTTGAAGTTCACTTGTTTTAATTTGAAGTTCACTTGTTTTCATTTGAAATTCACTTGTTTTAATTTGAAGTTCACTTGTTTTAATTTTAAGTTCAGTTTTAATTTCAAGTTCAGTTGTTTTAATTTCAAGTTCACTCGTTTTAATTTGAAATTCACATGTTTTAATTTGAAGTTCATGTTTTAATTTGAAGTTCAGTAGTTTTAATTTGAAGTTCACTTCTTTTAATTTGAAGTTCGCTTTTTTTAATTTGAAGTTCACTTAAATTGAAGTTCACTTCTTTTAATTTGAAGATCGCTTGTTTTAATTTGAAGTTAATTTGTTTTAATTTGAAGTACACTTGTTTTAATTTGAAGTTCACTTCTTTTAATTTGAAGTTGTTTTAATTTGAAGTTCACTTGTTTTAACCCTCTCACGCACCGTGACGCGATTCGCGTCAAAAAGGACTCGTCTACATCTGAGCTTTTGACGCGATTCGCGTCAAAAAACTTGTAAAAATTCGCCAAAAATAAAGTATTTATCAGAATCGCGTCAAAATGTTCTGCGTCAAAGATCCAAGCTAGACCTATAAAATAAACTAATTGTCAACTCTCGTGAGGGTGGATTTGAAATGATAAGGGCCTGTGTCTCAGTTTCCTCTCAGCAGGCAGCCTGTCAGCGCGGATTGTAGTCCCTTTAAAACGTGTCCCGAGCCGTGGGTTTTTTTTTACATCACAAGGAACTGGCCAAGGGCACAACAAAAATGGGTAACACAAAGCCCGCATAGTTGCCAGTCCCTATAAAGAAGACAGTAAGAGAATACAATAAAAACAGGGGCAGGCCAATTTAGTTCAGGAGGTGTCTTGTTACTCTTCTTTTGAAAAGATGTAAGTCATAGGAGAGTGGAAAAATAGAAACAGGAAGAGAGTTCCATAGATTACCAGTGAAAGGGATGAAAGAGTAAAGATACTGATTAACTCTTGCATTAGGAAGATGGACAGAATAGGGATGAGAATGAGTAGAAAGTCTTGTGCAGCGAGGCCGCGGGAGTGGGGGAGGCATGCAGTTAGCAAGTTCAGAAGAGCAGTGCGCATGAAAATAACGGTAGAAGAGAGCAAGAGAAGCAACATTGCGGCGGTGATTTAAAGATTGAAGACAGTCAGTCAGAGGAGAGGAGTTGATGAGACGAAAAGCTTTTGACTCAACCCTGTTTAGGAGAGCTGTATGAGTGGATCCTCCCCAAACATGTGAGACATACTCCATACATGGGCGGATAAGGCCCCTGTAGAGAGCAAGCAATTGAGAGGGAGAAAAAAAAAGGACGCAGACGCCACAGCACACCTAACTTCTTAGAAGCTGTTTTAGCAAGAGATGAGATGTGAGATTTCCAGTTCAGATTTTTAGTAAAGGATAGTCCTAGAATGTTCATTGTAGAAGAAGGAGACAGTTGAGTGTCATTGAAGAAGAGGGGATAGTTATCTGGCAAGTTTTGTCGAGTAGATAGGTGAAGAAATTGGGTTTTTGAGGCATTGAACAAAACAAGGTTTGCTTTGCCCCAATCAGAAATTATAGAAAAATCAGAAGTTAGGCGCTCGGTGGCATCTCTCCGTGAATCACTTAGTTCCTGTTGAGTTGGACGTCTAATAAACGACGTTGAAAAATGCAGGGTAGAATCATCAGCGTAGGAGTGGATAGGGCTTTGAGTTAGACTTAGAAGATTATTAATGAATAATAGAAAGAGAGTGGGTGATAGGACAGAACCCTGGGGAACACCACTATTGATAGATTTAGGAGAACAACAATGTCCGTCTACAGTAGCTGCAATAGAACGGTTTGAATGGAAACTTAAAATGAAGGTACAGAGAGAAGGATAGAAACCGAATGAGGGTAGTTTGGAAATTAAAGATTTGTGCCAAACTATCAAAAGCTTTTGATATGTCAAGGGCAACAGCAAAAGTTTCACCGAAACCCCTAAAGGAGGATGACCAAGATTCAGTTAGGAAAGCTAGAAGATCGCCCTTTACGGAAACTGTACTGACGATCAGATAGAAGATTGTGAGCAGATAGATGCTTAAGAATCTTCTTATTAAGTATAGATCTATGTATAGTATGGGTAAGCCATACATGTAGCCTAATCCGTCTTCCAACGTGTGTTTCAGTTTTCCTCCATTTTCTCAAGAACTACTGGCCATATGAAAATTATAATGGTAGCGTTGGAATCCTCATAAAAATCCGCTTTTATTGGCATATAAACCATAAAAAGTCGACTCAGGAAGTTTCGAGCTACGAAGTGGTGAACGTAAGTATTTCTTATTTCTCTTTACTCAATGTTTTTTCGGAGTCGGTAAACTCTGCTATTTATTTGTATTTCTTGTTATTTTTTTCTTTCATAAGGCAGAATAATCTCTTGCAAACCCAACGATATATAATAATGTCAGTAAAAAAGAATACACGTTGGTGAAATTGCTAACATAAAAAAAAAATTCGCCGCACAGTCAGGCCATTTCACGGGGCCCTTTAGGGAGCCCCAGACGGATGTCGCAGTGGAAAGAGAAACTTATTAAACTTTTCGTGCGTGAGAGGGTTAATTTGAAGTTCACTTTTTTAAATTTGAAGTTCACTTGTTTGAATTTGAAGTTCACTTGTTTGAATTTGAAGTTCACTTGTTTAAATTTGAAGTTCACTTGTTTGAATTTGAAGTTCACTTGTTTGAATTTGAAGTTCACTTGTTTGAATTTGAAGTTCACTTTTTTTAATTTGAAGATCACCTGCCTTCAACGGCAAGTTGGCAAGGTTGCATTCCGTACCCGCCCCGACCGGTCCCGCCTGGTGACTGTTGACACCGAGGCCCAAGCTCATGCACTGCTCAACCTTAAAGACCTCGACGGCAACCCATTCGACATCACGCCTGACTTTACTCTTAACACCTGCACTGGAACAGTTTCCACCCCCCCGCGTTCTTGCCCAGTCGATGACACCGAATGTTCTGAATGCGCGGATGTCCTCCTCGACCTTTTGGCAGAGGATTATAATGCCGTTGCAGTTTACTGCTACACCATCCTACCCCGGGGCCGCCGTAAGTCCCCTACCAACATTGCCAAAGTCACTTTCAAAAGGCAAGATCTCCCTGATAGCATTTATGTTGCCGGGGTCCACTACTCTGTTAAACCTTACCGCCCTACCCCACGCCAGTGCCAGTCCTGCTGGCGTTTTGGCCACCCTGCCAAGCACTGCCGATCCTCTGCCCGCTGCTCATTTTGTGCTCAACCGGGCTATGCTCGTTCCACGTGTTCTGTAACGTCTCCCACTTGTGCGAACTGTGGTGGTTCACACAACGTCTTCTACAGGGGTTGCCCTGTCTACCACTTTGAATCGGAAGTGGCATCCATCAGATTTAAGAAGGGCTTCACTTTACGGGAAGCCCGCCAGGAAGCTCGCCGCATAGGCTTTTCGCCTACCCCCGTCTCCAGGCTTATTTCCAATCCCACTCTTCCGGATCCCCCTACTACAACCTCTCCTACCCTCTCTTTCCCTGTTCCTCCTCCCACTTCTCGTCCTTCTTTTGCTCCTCCTGCTGCCCCCTTTCTCTCCATAAATAACTCCTTTGCCGTCCTCAGTCCAGATACTCCGACCTCTACCCCTTCCTCGATCCCCACACCCCTTCCTCAACGCTCCTCTTGGCCTACTCATGTCAGACGAACTAAACGTCCTCCCCTTCCTCCCCCCCGAAACCTTCCACTATCTCTCCCTTCTCAGTTCCTCACACCCCACTTTCTACGTCTCCTCCTACTAAGAAACCCTGTGCCTCCCAGGTCTCCCCTCCTGACTCTCCTGTTGAGACCATGGCTATGATCGAGGATTCGAGGAGTACCTCGCTCAGTCTCAAGACATGACCCCTTGGCCCTCTTCACAAACCGCCTCATCATCCCCACCTTCTGTCTCAACCCTCAGTCTCAGCTGAGATCCATCCTATTCCCTCCCACCTTCCGCCTAACCATCTTCCTCCTTCTTACTCTCAACTTCCCCCCTGCCCCTCCTCTTCCCCACCTTCCCCATCTTTCTCCCCGCTGCACCCTTCCCCCCTTCCCTCTGATCCCCCTATGTTCTCTCCCTCTTCTTCTACTACCTCTGACCGTCCCGCTGTTAAGTCTCTTCTTAACTTGCCCCTTCCTCCTGGCTGTACTAAAGATTCCCTTTTGTCTCAACCATCCCCATCCCTGTCCCCTCGCCCTCCTGACCCTACTGAATGTACTTCACCTACTACACTTGATCCCCCATCTGATATCGCTGATCCTGCTAACCCCTCTACTCCGACCGCTACCATTCTGACTATCATAACCCGCTAACCTTTACACTCTGTCTGTTCTTCATTGGAACATTCACGACTTCCGATCCCACAGAAAAGACCTTTGTCTCCTTATTTCTTGCTATAAAGCTCAAGTTATCTGCATCGCAGAAACTTTCTTTACTCACACCCATGACCCATTTCCCAATTTATGATCTTCCCCCAACAAATACACATCCTTCCTCTGATTTAACCCTACTGCTATAACGTTCCATTCCTTTCCCCTTCCCTCACCGTTTTACTCTTTCTCTGTGACCCCTCTCCTTCATTATGCTTTGCCACAGTGCCATATGACCTCCGATGTCTGGCACATTTTCCCTTTTTAGCATTAAATCAATCAATCAATCACTTGTTTTAATTTGAAGTTCGGTTGTTTTAATTTCAAGTTCAGTTGTTTTAATTTCAAGTTCAGTTGTTTTAATTTGAGAGTGAAAAGTTGTGGACCACACTGATATATACCTTTGATATACATATCTGCTTGGTCAGCGGTCGTCCAGATACTTTCTCGCATTACATGGGGACTGGCAATTAGCGGGAATATCTTGAATGTATCTCTTGCTTTCCTTCTTCTGCCCTTGGCCAGTCCCTCGTGATGCAAAGAAAATAAATATATTTGTTGTGAAATCTTTATATGGCACGACATTGGACATGGACAACTCAAGCTCAGGTTCAAGATCGCCAGTGGCGAGAGTTCAAGTCAAGTCCAGTCATCCCATTGTGTTCAATGTGAACCCATGAGGCGACCACTACAAACACGGTTGTGATTGCTGGAGATCTGTTTTGTTGACTTTCCCGGAGGTAGGAGAGAGGCCAGTCCGTGTTATAGACCACGGACGCCAGCCTGTGAGGTAAGAGAGAGGTCAGTCCGTGTTCATAGACCCAGGACGCCAGACTCTGAGGTAGGAGAGAGGCCAGTCCGTGTTGTGTGCCACATCACAGCCTCACAGGTAGGAGAGAATGGCAGGATGTAGGAGAAGGCTGCGCAACAACAAGGGAAGTGAGAAACAAGCAAAGGTGGGCGCGCCGCTGATTTTGGTACTTGCGCTCGCGCCCCTGCGCCGGCGGCGATGCCCACCTGCGCCCGCGCCGCTGCGCCGCTATTTTTGGCCCCTGCAGTTGCGCCGCGCGCCGCTATTAATTAAGTATGCCTATACAAAAACTGTGTGCAGTGCCAAAGTTTCTACCTATTTAGCCCCCAAAAAAAGTTTTAGGCTATAAAAAAGTCCTTTTTATTGAAAATACAACTTATAATAGGCATCACAGTTACCTATATTCTCATTAAAGATTAAACTATGGCCCGTGAGCTATATTTAAAGCTGGGCAGCGGCGCGGACAGCGGCGCGGATTTTTGACTTGCGCCGCGCGCCGTTGCGCCGGTTTTTTGAGAATTCGCAACCGGCGCCGCTGCGCCGCCTGTTTTTAAAGGTTGCGCCGGCCGCGCAGCGGCGCAATTTGCGGCGCACCTGCCCACGATGGAAAACAAGGCTAGTGGTGTGGTTAGAGGAGGCAGGATCTAAGGAAACGTAAAACACGAAGGGAGGATGAACGACACAGGAGGGGAGCACGTGCCGGAGGGCGAGGTGGATGCACATAAGTGCGGAAGTGTCCAAGTAGAGGTGACGGATTTGGATGATGCACTTGCAGCTACAGGTATGTGATGATTGGATTCACCATGAATGTGAATATACCTGAAGCTGTGTACGTAGTCATGAACGAGAACGAGCAGGTAAACAGCGAGTTACAACTGCAGTCGTTGTCAATGGGAAAGTGTTCAAGCTACATAACAGCTTCAAAGAATCATTGTGAGCAAACTGAAAGAAATGATAGGTAAACATCAAGTTTTGGAACATACAGTGGACGAGATGAGAGCGAGTGATAGGGTTAAAAGGCCAGGACAAGGAGAAGAAGTTTAATGACCCCGACGGGAAGTCACATGGAGGGCAAAACAGTCCATTGAAATGAATAGTCGGTCACTTAGGGCGGGAAAAAAAAAGGCTTTCGCTTCCAACTTATGGGTGAAGGAAGTATTTTGAGGGTCTATCCTAAGCATTTTGTGCCGCTGAATCCGAAAATCGTAGTTGGGTCACTCGTTGAGCGGTAAGTTTCGCTCCAATTTGCAATTTGCAATTGGCCATTAAAATGGCAATTACAAATTGCAGAATGAGAACCAGGACGTCGTAGAGACCTCGTTTTGGACTCAAATGAAGCTATTAAGGAGTGCATAAAATGTTATGGAAGTACTCCGTGTTGTATCTGTTCGATTACTGATCTATAATGAAAATAAGAGATAAGTGGAAAAAAAAAAATGGGAAAAAAAAATATAAAAGATAATTGCCTTAAAGCATGGTTCTTAATAAATAAAAAACTAATTTTAATTAGTAAAAAAAGTAAAATAACAAACAATTGTTCTTAGGACACATTAATTAACGAATTTGTGCAAGGGTGGGTACAATTATTGCGTAGAACAGGGGATGTCAACTGGAAAATGCTTAGGATAAGGGACCCTCAAAATAACTCCTTCACCTAAGGTGAAGCGAAAGCCTTTTTTCCGCCCGAAGGACCGAGTTAGGATTAATCCAGAAACACAAAATTCAAAACAACCGGAAAAACGAGTCCTCCTCCGCGTATTTTGGAAAATAACAATTAGGAACACAAAAAAATGCCTAATTGCGATAGCGAGCGTTCACAAGTTGACAAAAACTCCGAATATCTAGTAGTATACGCCATCGACGTCCTCATGCCCATCTTCCTCGTCGTGATGCACATCTCGTGTGGGAGCAATCGCAAAGCTCCGAACAAGGACGTCTTCAGGCGGTTGAACAGCGGCAGCGATTGGTCGAGCATTCGTCTTGCATCCGCACTGCATCCCATCCATGATACTTTGCGGGGGCGGGAGGGCAGGGGGAAGGGATTAGGCGCCAGGTTTGGTCCGTAGCCGACTTGGTCGGGTCGGGGTCACAACTCCTTCTTCACAGCCCCCTCCCAGACGACGGCCTGTGCTGGGCTCGCATAATGTGCTGGGGTGGTGGCGTTGACTGTCGGAGTGTCCAGTGCTGCTCCCACCTTCTTCTTCTGAAGTGCCGTGTCACTCGCCTGCGGCAGAGGAGCAGTATATCCGTTAAATTCTGCTCACGAATCGGCAACAGCACGTCCAGGCTTCTCTTGCGTCAGCGGACCAGGGCTTCGGGAGTGGAGTGTACCAAAGCGTCGAGGGTTGCCTGGTCGGCCGCCTGGAACACAGGCCAAGCTTGCAACTTGCCTTTCCTGAAGATGGGCGCAAGTGGTTGTCGCAACAAGTCAGAGCATGTAAGGACGTGATCACTCCGGTGAGAGCCCAGTCATCGTGGAATGGCCCTGAACGTTGAAAGTCGTCTTGCCAAGCTGGAGGCACGTGTTGGGAGGTATCTTGGGGAAGTGTCGGAGGAGGAGGACGAGGACGTCAGTTGTCCGGAGAAACTACGGTTGCCTCCACATCTTTGTCGAGCATGGAGAGGGAATTTTGATATATCATCTTAGTGTCCGGCTTCCTCTTGTGATTCTGAAGCGAACTGGCTCCGTCCGGTCCAGAAGTTGCCACGGCTTTGTAGCGCCACGCGAGACGACGCGTAATCCCCATGAATGTGCGGATTTGGGAGGCATGAGGAGGTCAAGCAGTTTGTTGCTTTGGTGGACACGATGTTTAGCCAGGTCATTCCAGCGTTGATCCTCGTCGCTGCTTGGATGTCGATATGTATCCCCACCTCGGCTCGCGTTCCCTAGTTCTTGTCTTTGAGGGACGCGCCGATGTCGTACTGTCAAAGACAAGGTGCAACTCCCCGTAGCAACACCCAGTTGGCAAACTCTCTGCAGGAGGGACCAACCAGGTCCTTTAAAAGTTTGCTGAGCGGAAAACGGGTGCTGTCTGAAGGATAGCCATCCCGTCGAGGACCGTACGCGAGAGGATGACGGGGTTGCGAGGCCGTGGAAGACGCCGACGTTCATCTCTCCAGAACCATGAGAAGGGCACTTTTTGTCGTGACCGGGGTGGCCTGGTCGTCAAAGAGGGCAAGACGGAAACAGGGAGGAGCTCATAGTTGGAGATGATGGTGCGAAGGACCAGACTGCTGTCGAGTTGGAGGGCGAGCAGCGGCGCCGAGTGAAGTTTGAGGATCCGTGAACAATCACTGCTTCCTCGATTGAAACTTTGGCTTTCTTGCCCAGCGTGTGAATGTATTTGGTAGGCTGACGATTGCAGGAACCTCCCATGGACTTTGCTGCGCAAGTGCCTGATCCTTCCCTCTTCGTACTTCAAGAGAGCTTCCTCGCAGTTCCTCGATTACTTGTCAGTGCGCTCACCCTCTTATCTGGAACAACCTCTGCGGGAAAGGGGACGGTGGTGAGTTGGGCTTTCTCGCGAGTGAAGGGGTTATGCTGGAGAAGAAGACCAGCAACCTCTTTGGTCATATCGTGTGTCTTCTCGTGACCGCTGGGCTGTCATTGTGGTGCTTTGATGCCGTAGCAGAACTCCGAATGATTCGGGCTTGATTGCCAGAGTTTCGTCTTGGATCAGAAGAAACTTGGTCCTAGTCGAGGGATTTTTCGTTGATCCCTACAAAGCCCACGTCACCTTTCAGGTCCGGTTCACCTGTTTCCAATGGCATGGGTCGCAGCCAAGGCGAGTGAAAGGTACCAACGACTACGGACGACCCCATTGTTTCTCACAAGTAGTCCACGCTCCGGATTCTGAGTGCGGGAGGTCCATCTTATAGCCAATGAAAATTTTACATTTTTTGCGGACAATTTCATACCGTATGTCATAAAATACGACATGAGGGGACAGCAGAGAAAGTAACCATTTTCTATTATCAACGGTAGGCTTTATGAGAAACAGATTACAGCCAGAAACATTTCAGACTTTTGATGTGAAATTAAGGCCCAAAATTATTCCTTTTTATTTTCTTCCAGATTTTTCACTATCTCTAATTTCCATTATAGTTCAGTAATGCGAACAGATACAACCACGGAGTACTAAATAAAATTTTATGCACTCTTAATAAGATTTCAATTGAGTCCAAAAACGAGGTCTCTACGGACGTCTGGTTTCATTCTGCAATTGTAATTGACAATTTTATTGCCAAATTGCCAAATTGCAAATTTTCCCCGTCGAACACTTACCGCCTAACGAGTGACCCAACTACGATTTTCGGATTCAGCGGCACAAAATGCTTAGGGAATAAGACCCTCAAAATACTTCCTTCACCTAATGTGAAGCGAACGCCCAAGTGACACTACTAGGACGTAGTAGAAAGACAACTCGGAAGGCACCCATAGCCTGATGAATAGGCTCGGGAACCGTGGAAGCAAAAATTATAAGCCTCGAGGATAAGAAGACGTCACATATCAAGGAATGTAATGGAAGTCGGGAGAATATTGCTGAACTGAAAAACAAGGTACGAAGATGAAGTGAAGAAACACGTTAGTTCATCATATATAAGGATGTTCTATTGGATGAAGCAAGGAAAGTTATGAGAACATTAGAATGACACAAGCAAACAAGCAAGGGGATGAAGTGATGTCAGCAAAAAACAACTCAACAGATCCAGAGGCAGACTAGATCGCAAGGACAATATAATCATGTATGACGTACCAGGAGGAGATTCTGACGGGTATGAACTTACAATCAGGGAAAGGAAAAAAAGCATGACAGAATGGTGTTTAGTGAAATATGTAATGAGATTGGGTTGGCCTGTTATGATAGTGATCTAATCCACATAAATAGAATTGGAAGATAAGAGCGCCCAAAGCATTGTTCGCGACACATAACACAGTGCTTCCAGTACGGGAATTCAGAAATGTACTCTTATGGCAAGCCTACTGACTTCGAGGAGAAGATATCTTACACAATGGCAGCTTGTTTAAAGCACGGGCAGTCCATCAAGACCGTTGAGGAATGTTAGATCCACTTGTCCATTATAGACGAAGCATTTAAACAAATCGCCTTCCTCCCGTGAGTAATTTGTAACAGAGGAGCATTGGTAGATTCATTATTTTCATATGAGTGGTAAGAAAGACCTAACAAAAGAACAATTAAAAGTATTGTATCTTACACAAGGCAGAGAGGCCAGTGGAAGAAATATCAAAGGGATTGTGGCGTTACGAGGAGATGTGGCATAAGTGGGTGGAAAAGTTTGACGTTGGGTTGCATCGTCGCGACAGCCGCGACACCAAACATTATAAGTGGCCCGGGCGAGGATGTAAAAGTCATATCGCAATATTTTCTTGCTCTTAAGAGGATGGGCATCCACTTGACGTTTCATTGACATTTAGGGTGCTTGTGATGTTTTACCCTTTGCTGATGCCCGGCCACTATAGTTCTGGTGTCGCGGTTGTCGCGGACGATGCAACCCACCGTCCAAACTTTCACCCACTATGCACACATCTCCTGTAACAGCCACAATCCTTGATATTCTTCACGGCCTCTCTGCATTGTGTGAGATACAATAACTTAATTGTTCCTTTGTAGGTCTTTTTCTTGGCCACTCAGTATGAAAATAATGATAGTCATACCAATGCGCCTCTGTTTCAAATTACGCGCGGGAAGGAAGGGATAATTTTTACAATGCTTCGTCTATAATGACCAAGTGGCATCGGAACATTCCTCAACGGTCTTGATGGACTGCCCCGGCTTTAAACAAGCTGCCATATGTAAGATATCTCTCTCGGAAGTCAGTAGGCTGCCATAGAGTACATTTTCTGAATTCCCGGTAGGAAGCGCGTGTTATGATGTTCGGCGACAATGCTTGGCGCGCTGTTGTACAAGGGACTGGTGATGAGCAAAGGTGAGGCAATAAGAGCCGGCCCCTACTTGTGAAAGTAAACAGTGGATGAAGAAAGGATCATGAGAAATGGAATTAGGCTAAAGCAAAGCAAAGAAAGTGGTGTAACAGACACGTTAGGGTGGCACACGACATGTCAAAGGAGGGCATCCAACAATGACAAGGGACACTGAGGGAGGAAGCAAAAGCCAAAATGACAGCGAAAAGAACACAGAACATTTTTAAATAATCAGGGGAAATCCTTGGAGCGACGAAACTAAGAGTGAGGAGGAGAGAGGGACACCCGGTCCAATAAACAGCACCGAGGAAGGCGGTAGGAAGAATCAGAAGAGGGTGCGCCACAGCCCATCAGATCTAGCCGGGAAATCAAAACAATCACTTGAGGGAGACGAGGAGGAACAGGCAAAAGACACCCACCCAGGCGAGAGAATACATGAAGTGGATGATGAATGTGAGGGGGTTGGGGGTTGGTAAATATGAGGAATGGATGCAAGGAATTGAGTGAATGGAAAATTTCGAACTAGTTGGTGTGACTGAAAAACCCATTTAAGAGACCGATATACGAATGCAGATAGTGAGTATGAGATGATTGGAACAAGGACGAAAGAAACAAGAGAAATAGAGGGCGTTGCCTTTCTTCATAGTAAGGAAGGAAACCTTAAGTAGATGAGATAGACGTGGGTAACAGTGCCATGAGTGAAGGGATGTTCTTGCTGCTAGAGTAGAATGTTTGGGTCAGAACGACAAGAAAAAAAGTTATAGTGATTGTGGTGTCCATGACGGTTTAAAGGTGATCGAGGCAGGGAGAGAGAATAGAATGAAAGTACACAGTTATAAAGAAGATTTTTAGAGACCATGCCGGAGAGAGTGTGATGGTTATGGGTGATATTGAATGCACTAGGGGTATGCAGGAGAGCAAATAAATCAAAATGGAGAAAATGCTGCTGAATTTATAGATGAGTTGGAGCTAGAAAACTGAATGAGACGTGGCAGAAGGTCGCGTGACGTGGAATGACAAGGAACCAAGATGTCTGCAATTATTATGTAGTTGGTGAAGGCAAAATGCGAGGGACTGTTGCTTGATGTGGATCTATATGGGATGGAAAAAATTGATAATTGTGTTGATTCATATATGTTTGTAGTGGGACTGTTATGATGTGGAGTACAAGTGAGCCAAAAGTAAGGGACGGTGAAGAACAAAATGGAGGTTCGAGATTGCAAATGGGAAGATTTCAAGTGTGTCTGGTGAGATGTGGGACAGATGAAAGAGTACAGGAGGTGAATGAGCGTAAATGATGAGACTAACAGAAAATGTGAGGAGGCCGCACTTAAAAAAAATAGGTTTATTAGCACAAATGGAAGAAGAGAGTGAATAAACCATGGTGGGAATGAGGATATTAGAGAGGCAAGAAAGGAACGAAAAAGGTTAAAACAGGAAATGTAGAGGGTTAAAGAAAAGGAGGCAAAGAAAGTGAAGAAAGCGGAGGTATGAATAACCAGGAATGCATGGACAGAATATGTGAAACAGCAGCGACTAACAAAACGAAAGGGATAAGAGCTGTCCCCCCCCCCTAAAAGTTAGTGTGACAGGAGTAAGATCCGATCCCTGAAAGAGAAAGGACTGCAGGGGGCAGTGAGTGGTACAGTTTCATGAGGGGGAAAAGATGGATGGAATGAAGATGTGAAAGCCTTGAAAGTAAATGCTGAATGTTGAACAGATGAGACAAAAATCAAAGAGGTTATAAAAAACTTTTGGGGAAGACATAGGGCGTGGGTGAAATCTTTGGACGTAAGACCAGAATGTATAAAACGTTGGAAAGAAAAGATTTTTTTTTTGCTGAAGAGTTAAATGAATGGATTAGCAGGGATGAAGTAGAGAAGGGTGTAAGGAGCAAAGAATGAAAAAAGCAGCAGGCCTCGGATGAAAATACCATATGAGATGCGACAAGAATGGGGTGAGGTGGGATTGACAGAATGACTGACCTATTGAACCGATGTGGGAAGAAGAAAGGGTGCCTAGAAAATGGAATGAATGTAGTGGACCCTATGCATAAAGGAGGATACAGAGTAAGGAGTGAATTGAAGACCTATAGGACCCAATAGCCCTAATGAATACAGTAGGTAAAGTTTTTGTGTGCAGTGGGGAAAGGTTGTGTAATGGTTGGAGAGAGCTATGGTGTTAGGTGAGGAGCCAAAATGTTTTGATGTGGATAGGAGGGCAGAGGACAACATGTTGTGGTGCCATGAAATATTGAAAAGAAGGAAAGGGAGGGAAAAGACCTGTACCTTGGGTTCCTGACCATAGACATTGGAAAGCCTATGATAGGAGTAAACAGAGAAAATGTTATGCAAGGTTTGGGAAAAGGTTGGGTTGAGCAAAAAGAAGGAACATAGTGAGAGCATGTAGAATATCATGAGGATACTAGAGCACAAATATCGGCTAGGTAATATAGAAACAGAATGGGTGAGGAGTGACAGAGGTGGTGAGCAAGGATGCACTCTGTCCCCAACCTTGTTTAGTCTGTATATGAGGAAACTGGCAGAAAGGATGAGAAGAATGGATGCAGTGATTGAGAGTAGGAAAAATGACCAAAAAATAAGCTTGTTAATGTATGCAGATGATATGGTAGTTAATGAGTGAGCGGCGAGGAACTCCAGAGCCTGTTAGATGTGGGAAGAGTATGGGAGATACTTTGGAGTAAAATTTAGCCGTGAGAAAAGGTATGGATGATAGTAAATATAACAGAGGATGACAGAAACGCTACATGGAGACTGGAGAAAAGACTTAGAACAAACTAGTGAATACAAGTACTAGGGATGTGCATGAGTTCCAATGGATGGGGAAAAGCAAAGAACTGAAAAGATCAAGCCAGCCCAATCAGTGGGTTGGTCCGACTGGGAGTGTGCAAGATGGGGGAAAGCAAGATGATGTGTTGAGGGAAGTGTGAAAAGTGTGTGCGGTCCCAAGCATTATGTATGGTATGGAGGTGATGCATGGATGAGAGTGAAACTAGAAGATATTGGAAGTTGGGACAAAATAAAGTAGCCAAGAATGGCACTGAATGCACCAAGGTACTGCAGCGATGAAGTTTAAGAGGTGACATGGGATGGAGGACATTTAGGAGAGACATTTCCTCAAAGCAACAACTTCTCTCCCTCCCTTCAAACCAAACCCCTTTTTTTTTCCCCAGGGGAATTGAGATCAGACGGGAACGATGGAGAACACAAGATTGGCACGAAAAGTTTATTGTGGAGTGACTGAGTAGTAAAGGGGGAAGCGATGCCGCAAAAAAATGGGTAGAAGAAGTGGGATTGCGATTTTGGGGGATGTACAACTGATAGATGGAAGACAGAATGTAATTGAATGGAAGATGTTGAATGGTGAGAAGAAGGGCCTTGAGTGGATGTGAGAAAGTGGAAACTGAGATCATAGAGTAGGGGAAGTATGGTGGGCTGATAAGTGGAAAAATTGAGATGGAGCAAAAAAGAAAACACTAGAATGTTATAAGGAGAAACGAGGCACCAGCGTATGAAAGGTGCTATGAGGGAACCCAGGGGGGGCGACCTCTCTCCACGCCAGAACACAGTGCAGATGTAAATGCAAGGAATAAAGAGGTCCGAGTCAGCAGCAAAAGTGTGCCAGATGTGTGAAATGGGTGAGGAGAAACAGTCGGAACATGTGGAATATAGAATGGGGAAGTATAGCGGGGAAGAGAATGGAAATGATGCGTGTGTTTTGACTGAAATGGGAGGTGACAGTGAACGAGGGGTTGAAGGACAGGAATGAGAATGGATTTTACTGCGGGGACTGGTGTGGTGAGACAAGTGACGGATTGATTGAGACAGTGGAAAGATGTTTTTGGAAAGAATGTGGTATCGAGGAAATAGGACAATAGACTCTACAGCCTAAAAAACAAGAACACAAGAACAAGACTACAAAGAGCAGCGGTTTTAAAAGGCCTGGCCTATTGTAACGCGAGAAAGAAATACATTAATAGGGAAGAGGATGAAATAACACATAAGTATCAATAAGCAACGAGGAATTCCTTCCACGCCTCAGTCCTGAATCACTGTTAGGCTTATATTTAAGACAGTAGTAAAGACACGTAGCGAAACGAGGTGAGAACGGGGATTCAGTTAGGATAAATTTTAGAAGGCAGCGCGACTGTTCATGTGAAGGCGCCTGTGGGGGGAGGTGATATTTTTCTCGCCCTTGGTAAAGGTATGTTATGAATGTTGTTAAAACTAGAGATGTAGACATGACTTATTGGTGATTCTTTGTTGACCAGAATAATGAAGTGTTTTACTTAGGGTCCCAAGGTAGGATGCTCTGTTGGCGAAACAGGGGGCCAAGCGCTCACAAAATAGCAGAGGGGGCAACTACAAACATATCACAGCCAGCGTGTGAGGACAAGGAGAAAGAAGGAAAAAATAGAAAAAATAAGTGAGAGGAGAAAATTTGGAAGTTGGGATAGAACTACGTATACATATATAGGATAACGACTTGAGCATTACATTTGTGCGTTATCGTTAAAGTGGTAACGTGCGACTGAAGTTACCAGAGATAGTAACTTATATTTAGGATGAAGACTTGAGCATACGTGTGCGATCGTTTTTTTTATTTTTTTTTTTTTTTTTTGTGGTGACAGTGCAACAGAAGTTACCATAGGATACAGTTAAACTATATAGGATAACGAACTTGAGCATTTCGCGTGCGTAATCGGCTACCGTTTAAATAACAGTGAAGTCGCCACCTGCAGTGAAGCGCCAGGCGGCCAAATATTACGAATTATAGCATCACTACTGCTGTGGATGGCCACTGAAGATGTTAAACAGTAGTTATATCATGACTGTATTAATCTAACCATGTTTCAGCGTTTTTTTATGCTTGTATCTGCAAAAGAACTGTTGCGCATTTTGCTCTCACGTTTTCTTCGCAGCGTGACAGACAGTAAACAAATAGCTTTTCGGGCGAAAGGACACAAGATTGCCAATCCTTTCACTTTAATAGAAATTATTTTCACGTTGGCAGAGGAATTTTTATATATCCCAAGCATCTCCGCAGCTAATATATATGAGATTGTTTTACTTTACCTCTAATTCCCTGAATTACCAGAGTGGCGACTCAACTGTTGGGTTAAAAATTACTAGCTGTCGACTTTACTGTAGTAGAAGCGTAATTTGTGCGTGCCCTTGCAAGTAAAATGTTAACTTATTTAAGCTCCGCCTACTATTTTTTACTCTTTGCGTGTTACAGAAATAGCAGAGTCACTCCCGGCGCGGAATTTACTCTTTTCTGTAAACTTATGTCGTGGGTGTGGGTGGTGGTTTCAGAGCTGGCCAATCTGATCGCGCGCATGAGAAAATCTTATCAGAACTCCTCCCGTAATGTTTCTCTTTTCCTTTAATTCTCATCCAATTCAACATTCATTACATGCGCACGACATGCAAAGGATACTGTATTTAATTAGGAGTAGGTTCAACACGTTGATCGGATATATACAAAAAACTCAACAGTTATAATGATGTCACAAATATTAATATTCTCCAGCGACATCTGGGAACAATTTTCCACTCCCTCCAATCTTTCAATGCGTCCGAACCCTTGTTAAGACTTGTGGCTAGCACGATAAAACTTGTAATTTGGCCATAATACTGTTACGATTGTAGAACTAATCATGTGTGTGTATGTATGAAACTGGTGGTGGAGAGGCAGTGTGTGTGAGGGTATGAGGCGTCGGGCGACCTTGAATGTGAGAGGGTGGGGTGTGTGTGGGGGTGGGCCGGGGGAGGACGTGAGCATGGTGCCATTCCTTCCTCTGGGCAGACAGATAGGTTGAGGCTTGGGGGGGAAGACAGGCGCGTCGCTCCGTGGAGGAAGAGTCGCGTGGTGGTGTTGTGGTGGTGGTGGGGGGACTGGGGTGGTGGGGGTGGTGGGGAAACTGTGACTGGACTGTGGTGGGTAACGTCTCTTGCTTTGCGACAATCTAGAAGCGATTGGAAGGAAATAAACGTACAAACATATGTACTCATTGTGCTCTGTGCTTTGTGCTGGTGGCTTGTGGCTTTTTTCAGTAAAACAAGAAAACCTCTGAGTGTTTCCTTCGCCTTTGATGACCTCGTGATTTTACTAGTCGCCTCGCCGTAACACACCGAACTGAAGTAAGGGAGGTGGAAGTAAGTTAGCAGCAGGGGTATTGAAAACCACGCCCCCTTTTGCACAGCCCCCCTGAGACACCTGCAGTGGTCTGGTGAGGTCCAGGAGAGGAGTAGCGTAACAAATGGTGTCAGGAAGTGGAATTTGGGGTGTGTTAGGGTGAGAGCCGGTGAGTGTACCCACGAGGTTCAAAAATGCGGCGGGCGGCGGGATGGTCGTGCTGGGAAAACAAAGGCGCGCGCATGCCAAGTGTTGAAAAGGACGGAGACTCAGGCGATGAGCAGAAATCCGACGTAATGACACTCCTTACCGCTATGATGGGGAAAATAAAACGCACGGGCCGTACAAGCAAGGGAGGCGGAAAAAGAGCGTGCACGTGTACGAGCAAGGGAGGCGGAAGAGCGTGCACGTGTACGAGCAAGGGAGGCGGAAGAGAGGGCGGAAGAGCGTGACGTGTACAAGTAAGGGAGGTGGAAGAGAGGACACGCGAGCTCTTAGTCGCTCTTAGAGGAGTGACTAAGTGCAGAGGTGAGCTGGCAACATTGCCCCAGGCGATAAGGGAAGAAGAGCTGCCCCTGTCCCTGGGTGACGCCCTGCAGCCCTTTGATGCAGGGCATTAAGACGGCGCCGTCAGGAGGGAGCAGGGGAAGCAGCGCTGCCTGAGTACGTCGCCCTCGATGGAGGACTTTTGCCTCCTGGGTGACGCCCTGTAGACCGGGATGCAGGGTGAGGCGTGCGTCGGTCCAGAGAGGGGGACGGTGGGGGTGTGCGGAGAGGAGGTGCCCTTGCTCCCCGGTGGCGTCCCGAAGGAGGTGGTTCCGGATGAACGGCGCTCCAACCTTCGCCCCCTGCCCCGCCTACTTCAGGAGGCGCACCACCCACCCTACACCTTCCTCTCCTCCCCTTCCTGCCTCGCCTTCGTCATCCAGGACCACCCTGCAGGGCGGGGCCCGTTCAGGAGGGCGTGGATCGTCGCTGTCTGACGGAAAAGGCGGCATGGAGGGTCTGCTGGGCCCGTTTGGCGGCGTGGCAAGCAGCTTTAAGAGTCAGGAAGGGCATTGCTGGGGGTCTGCCGCCCCAGACGGATGGGGGAAGGGCAAGAGATCCGCTCACCTCGCCTCGGCATGGGGCCACCCGAAGAAGGGCCGGCAGGCGTGGTAAACGGTGGAAGCCGCGGGGGCAAACGGTGGGGCCTCGGAGAGCCAGGATGAAGGAGGGGTCCCCATACCTGCCCCTTCTGCGCTACCAAGAGTATGGCGAGCGCAGTGGGTGGCCTCCCCCGAAGCTTTTGGCAGGTGGATGATGTGGAGGAAAGGCTCCGGGCGTGCCTTCTATCATTTCAGGCGGCCCCGTGCGTGCCTGCTAGTTTCTCCCCCACCTTCACCGGCGTTCTGCAGTGGGAGGGCATGGTCTGTCGGGAGGGGGCGTGGCACCTTTCCACCGCCCAGAAATAGAGCAGTGGGAACGAGGGGGGCTTTGGGGGGGTTCAGTGGAGTGGTGGTCTCCTGGGACGTGGCTACCTCTGAGGCGAGCCAAGGGGTGGAGGAAGTTCCTGTGGTTGTGGCGCCTGCGGTGAGGTAGTATGCTCGGGGTTCCTGCTGGGGGGTGTCTCGCGGGCGGGGAAAGAGAAGGGCTGCCTGGTGGGCCTTCCAACACTGCAGTGGCGGGTGGGGATGGCGATGTAGGGTCTGGCAGCTCAAAAGCTGTGGTTTTGGCATGTAGTGGTGGTGGGTGGAGGTTACGCGGCGGGGCGGTGGCGCGGTGCTGACGGCGACGCAGCAGAAAGGGAGGTGGAGTGGTGGAGTGAGGCATGCATGTGGTCTGCTCCATGGTGATGTGGTGGGGGAAAAAAATGTAATGTCAAGAGGAATTTTATTATTGTTTGTGTTTTCTGCATTTTTCTTTAGTGCTAATTTTGGATGTGGATGATTTTTTTTGAATTATTTTCGTGTGGAAAATGTTTTATGTTACAGAGAGGACGTCTTATGTTGAAAGGGGGGATAGTGTTACGATTTTAGAACTAATCATTTGGGGTGTATGTATGAACTGGTGGGGAGAGGCAGTGTGTGAGGGTATGAGGCGTCGGGCCGGGCCTTGAATGTGAGAGGGTGGGTGTGTGTGGGGGTGGGCGGGGGAGACGTGGCATTTGGGGCCATTCCTCCTCTGGGCAGACAGATAGGTTTGAGGCTTCGGGGAAGACAGGCGCGTCGCTCCGTGGAGGAAGAGTCGCGTGGTGGTGTTGTGGGGTGGTGGGGGGACTGTGTGGTTTGTGGTGGGGGGGGGGAACTGTGGGCTGTGACTGTGGTGTGGTAAACGTCTCTTGCTTTTTCGACAATCTAGAAACGATTGGAAGGAGATGACTACACACATATGTACTCATTGTGCTCTGTGCTTTGTGCTGTGGCTTGGGGGCTTTCTCAGTAAACAAAGAAACCTCCTGAGTGTTTTCCTTGCCTTTGATTGACCTCGTGATATACTAGCTCGCCTCGCCCGTAAACACACCGAACTGAAGTAAGGGAGGTGGAAGTAAGTCTAGCAGCAGTGGGGTATTTTAACCACCAGCTGGGCGTTGCGATAAGTAAAGCGATAATGCGATAAAGCGATAAAATCGCTTTAAAACCCAAAATTTTCCGCTTATCGTTTATCGCAAAAACCGGAAAAACTTATCGCTTTATTTATCGCTTTCAAATTTCCGCGATAAATCCAGCGATAAAGTGAGAGACGAAAAACCCTTACGGCGGGAGGTTACAGGCTCATTGTTACGCGGCAAACAGATGCGGCCAGGCGCCTGGCGGCCCCCCGGGTCTGTTGTCAGTTTCTTGAATGTCCCCCCAAAATGGACGCATCTGATCTCAGCTCTGTGTTTCATTGTGTACCAGCGATTCCAAAGCTTCTTTGTGTGTTATAACTATATATACTTAATTTTATGTATATTTCTATCTTAACTAAATATCTAATTAATATATATTAGTTTTATATATTTTTGCGTTTTGAGGTGCGCCTCGCGGGGTGCCTCCCGTTCGTACGAACGTCCGTATTTGTGTTTAACTTTTCCCTTTAGGAAACGTTAGGTTTTTGCGTTTTATATTGCGTTTTTAATAGTGTCGCGGCGGGCGCGCTTCATTTTTCGAGAATAGGAATTTAGGATTAGTAGTGTCAAGATGTCAGGAAGAGGACAGTGGAGGACTTTTTTTCCGCGTGGGGGCCAGCAGCGTGTGTGACCAGGAAAGGGAGCGGAACTTTTCCGGGAGTTCGGGATTGTGGACATTCCCACCATCCCCCGCTCGAGCTCCTCAGTCCTGGGCAGTGAGCAGAGGACAGCCGCCCTGCCCCCGGGCCCAGGACCGGTAGACGTTGTGTTGCGGGGGCTGCAGTATTTCGACCCAGGAGCGCAGACAAAAAGACAAGATGGCCGCTCGAAAAAACTATTACAAGTTGTCCACTGATCAAGTCAAAGAAGCACCAGACACTTTTCCAAGGTCCTGGGAAAGAAAATCAAGGTCTACAACTTGAAGGCCAAGTGCCAAAAGTGCTTCGCGGAGGTGTTTTTTGGGAAAAACACCAGGAAACCCTGTTCGCATACAAGCCAAGTATATTTAAAAACTATTCATTTTCAAAGGGGCTAGAAAACAAAATGAGTCATACCCAAAGCTTTTAGTTTCATGTAAATTAAACCCCTTTTATTTTTTCAGCACACTCAGACTTGTCTAGCTGAAGGCACCCATCAGCAGGACCAGCAGGGGGGCCTAAGCACCCAAGTGGAGAGACCGCCGAGCGCCACCAGTCCCCTTAAAGGAATTTTTGGCCCAGGCAAAGATTTACACAGGTAAAGATTTTTTATAAAAAAAAGTCTGGAAAAATTTTTTTTTCCCAAAAGCTATAATAATAAGGGCCTAAATTAAATTATCGCATTTTTAAAAATTTATAATTTATTTGAAAAATTTAACATTTTATTTTAAAATTCTTTTTAATTGTACATTTGTTACAAAATGTTTTTAGACATGGTAATTTTTAAATTTTTTTCCTTTGTGGTGCAGGATAAGGGTAGGGGAAAGCCCAAGGGGTTCGCGAGGTGCCTACCCCCCTGCTCACGGGACCACCACCACCAGGGAGATTTTCCCAAAGTCTTCCAGCCTGATTCGGGGGGCCCAGCCGCCGCACCCTGTCGCCTCATCTTGATGACACAACCCCGGGGGGAGGAGGAAAGAGAGGAGATAAGAGCATTCTCAAGGACCTGCCGCAGTTGCGACAACAGCGGACAGCTGGACGGACACAACAGTTTAAAGCTTTTTAAAAAAATTTTTTAAAAATGTAGGAATTATATTTTTAATAATTGTTGTATGCATGTAAAAATTAAAAAAGACAACATTACATACATACAAAAATATATGCGGTTTTCATTGGGTTCGACAGCCAGGATCGACCCACGACCTGCCCAGGAAGATGGCCCCCCTGGCGATAAAGGAGATCAAGGGATCAAATTTAAAAAAAAAAGTTGAGACTTGCATCAAAAATAATTTTTAAAAAAAATATATTTATTATTTTTTTTTTAAAAACCACATTAAAAAAAAAAAAAATAATATAAAAATTTTAATTTTAAATTTTTTATTATATGAAGCATCCCCATTTTTTAATTTCTTTTAATTAAATAATAAAATTGAGTTAATGGTACTATATGTTTTTTAAGTTGCTTATAACTATCAGGTTAGCCAGACCAAGGGGGCATCACGCCACCAATTTGGCCCAGGTAACCGCCCCAAAACATCTGGGGAAAGGTTGCCCTCACCACCACGGACAACGGGGGAACTACGTCGGGGCCTTCACAATTGGCTCAGGATTGGCGAGGGGAGGGGGACGCCACAAACCCCCAGTCGAGGAGGTGATCAACAGCCCAGGGACCGGAGGAGCAGGAGGGGGGGGCCTTGACTCATCAGGTACCATGACCCTTGCTGCAGCAGCTGCAGTCAGGACCACCCCGGCGCCCAAGCACAAAGATGCAGGCAGTAAAAGCAAAGTTTATTTAAAAATTTAAGATTGTTTTTGTAACTAACAAACAGTTTAAATGTATTTTTTTTTTTTAAATTACTAAAAATTTCTTTTATTTCAGCCCAACTGCAATTTGCTGGGGTCCCTAGATGTCTCCCAAGTTCAACGGAACTATGGGGGGCCGCCCCCCCCCTTCAAAAGCCCTAGCCAGGGGCCCCGGGGCCCGTGGAACCTAATAACAGGTCCTCCACATCAGCCCCAAAACCATCAAAACAAGTGGGAGGGGGAAAAACTTCCCAAAACCTTTGGCACAAGGTGAGCCAAAAGAATTTTTGTTTTAAAAAAATTTTTAAAATTTTTATAAATTTTAAATTTTTAAAAATTTTTTACTTTATTTAAATATTTTACAAGTAAAAGACAAAACTTTTCTTGGTCTGTTTTTTTTTTTTTTTGTCCTTGTCCTTTATGTGCTACTTGCCCAAAGGTGGAACTCATGTATGACGCCTGCGTGTGCTGTGCAGGCGTCATGGACGACGACGCCCGCCTGGAAGCAGTGAACGAGGTTTTTAGGGAAAGGGGTGGGACCCAAAAGGAAAAGGACCCTCTAGGCTTCGATGACCCGGAAAGAGGTAAAAATGCAAAAACAGTTAGAGCGAACTTTTTTCTTTTTTTTTTGATACAGTTCTGTTGTTTCTTTAAACTTTTTCATTACCCTTTTTGCCTTTTTTTTGGCACTTTGTTTTTCCATCAGGTACGCAGGGGTACGCAAGGGCATGAAGCCATGCCCAAATGCCCGGGCCGCCTAAGACTGAGGAGAACGCATACTGGGATAGCTGCCCACCCCCACCTCATGAGAGTGGCGTGGAGCGCAGGGGGGAACTCGAGGGGACCAGGCCCTCAACCCACGCAAGCCTTGGTGCGCGCCCTCCCGCGACAGGAGGGGAAAAAAGGGAGGATTTTAAAAACAGGTACAAACAAAACCCAACCTATGACATTAAAAAAAAAAAAAAAAATTTTTGTTAATTTTCGGCCTAAAAAGTTTTAACTTTTAACCAAACATAACTATTACTTTTCTTTTCAGGTTCAGCGCCAGTTCAAAAACCTGGACTGCTGATGGAAACTGCCCCGCACCCCAACTATGGGATGACCCCAAAAACAAAAATTGTGGCCCCCAACAGGGGAAAGGAAGAAATCTTTCCCGAGGATTTTGGGAAAGGGGATGAAGGCGCTCATCAGGGGAAGAGGAAGAGAGAGAAAAAGCCAGGACATGGAGGCAATGGAGGAGCATGAGGAGGCAGGGGGCCACCCATTTTCAGAGCTTGTGACACAACCCCCGGGGGACAAAAGGGGACGACCTGGAAGAGGACATCAAGAAGGAGCGCTGGCTTTGGGGAGGAGAAGGAGGAATAAGACTATTGGCTTAAAACTTATTTCTTTTTTTTACATACTAGCAAATGTAAGTTGCGATAAAATGTTTGCGATAATTTCGAACAAAAGTAATATTGCGAAATATAAATTAAATATTTTTAATTTTTGCAGGGAACACTGAAAAAGTCGCACTTCCAGCAAAATATAGGACCAGTGGGTGACCCTCTTTATCAAGTACAACATGGGATCCCCAAATCAGCAGCAGTGGAGCGATATTTAGCACAGCTGGGGGGGTCTGAGGCCCAAAAAGGGGTGCCTCAGTGAGGAAAACTTTGAGTACCTGGTGTTTTGAAGGGAAAACCCCCCCTCCCAAAACAGAATTAAGGGGCCAAGGGGGGGGGAGAGGAGGATGAGGAGATGTTTAAATTGTTTTATTTTTGTTTGTGATTTGTGCGTGATAGTTTTTAATTTGTCTTCATTAAAAGTGTTAAAAAAAAAATGTTTAAATTTTGGGTCCTTTTTGGTTTTTTTAAGTAATTATGTGTTTAAGTGTAAAAAAAGAGGTTTTTAAATGCATAAATAGCAAAAATAGATTTTTTTTGGATTTATCGCAGGGTTATCGCTTTTCGCTTAAGGTATTTTGGAAATTTATCGCTTTATCGAAGGACTTTGCGGAAAAAATTTTATCGCTTATCGTTATCGCTTTTTTCGCAAAATTATGTGCCCACCATGGTAACCACGCCTCCTTTTCACAGCCCACCGAGACACCCGCAGGGTCGGTGAGGCCCAGGAGAGGAGTGCGTAACAATACACAAAAAAAAATTTTTTAAAATAAATTTAAAAACAAGTTTCTTTTATAAATTAAAAATTTTAAAAATTAAAAATTTTAAAAAAATTTTGGGGGCCCAATGGTAACGGGTTTCCCCTTTTG
>JACEEZ010023119.1:0-10000 GCA_016584305.1 Chionoecetes opilio
GGGAGGGAGGGGCATGGGGGGAGGGAGGGACACCGGGGAGAAAAAACCGCCCGCCTTTCCTCAACATTAACGAGCCCAGGGTTACGACCGCCCCGCCAACCCAACCGCCCGCGCCCCCCCAACGCCCCCCCCCCCCGACAAAACCCCCTCGCTATTTTGCACCGATCGTAAACCCTCTCGCCACCACCACCACCACTACCCTGCAACAATGCAATCAGGAACCAGCAGTCAGCAAGCGTCAGGAGATGGAGGGAGACCACTAACACACCTTTCGCACCTTTAGACCTCCTGACACCCCTTCCCACGCACCCTAACACCCCTACAGGTAACACGCACCCCTATTGGACACACACCTTTATTTACCCCTATAATAGTTACTCCTTTAGGTTCCTACAGGAGTAAAGGAGCGAAGGAGTGAAGGAGCGTGAGGTATCTGGCAGTCCTTCCTTTACTACAGCATGGACGCCTCTTCCTCCTCCTCCTCCTCCTTTTTCTCCATTCTCCTTCCTTCCTCCATTCTTCCTTCCTCCATTTCTCCTCCGCCATTCATCTCCCTCCATCACTCAACCCTCCATGCGCGTTCTCATAAACCATTACATTATTACATTAACACCTTTATAATGGGTCATCATTCTTACCTGGGCTGTTAATTGACTCATATTTTTTAGTCGATCTTTAGTTCTTTAGTCAGACTCATCCGTCAGGTGGGACTCATGGTAATTAAGGTTGTTGTTTTGTTACAGGTATGTGAGGTGTGATGATTCTGTAGGTGGCGGTGACGTGAGTACTGAGAGAGAGAGAGAGAGAGAGAGAGGTAGTAGTGGTAGTGGTAGTGGTAGCTTGCTCTTGTGGTAGTAGTAGTAGAAGTAGTAGAGGTAATGTGGTATGTAGTAGTAGTAATTAAGAACAATAATAATGATAACAATTTAAAAAGAAGTAGTGGTAGTAGTAGCAGTAGTAGCAGTAATAGCCGTATTAGTAGTAGTGGTAGTAGTAGTAGTAGTAGTGGTAGTAGTAGGAGTAGCAGTACTAGTGGTAGTAGTAGTAATAGCGGTAGTGGCAGTAGAGAGAGAGAGAGACTGTGGTAGTAGTAACAGTAGTAGTAGTAACAGTAGTAGTAGTAGCAGCAGTAGTAGTAGTAGTAGTAGCAGTAGTAGTAGTAGTAGCAGTGTGGCTCCCTCAAACACTCAGACGAAGCAGGCACCGTGAAATTGACGCTTGACTGTTTTCAAGTGATCGCCTTGCCTCCCTCCCTCCTGCGGCCCATTAAGCCCTGAGGCCCGCGCCGCAGCCTGAGGTGAGGGAGTCCTTGATGGCGGCCCTCAAGACCCTTCAAGGCCAGGGCGTTACTCTGCAGGGCACGAACGATGTAGGGTGAGGGAGAGCTTGGGAAGGGAAGGTGTTGTAAAGGGAGGAGGAAGGTTAAGGTGTGGTGAAAGATTTTTGGGTATAGGTAGTGGTGTGATGCTGCTACTACTGCTACTGCTGCTACTGCTACTGCTACTACTACTGCTATTACTACTGCTACTGCTGCTACTGCTACTGCTACTGCTACTGCTACTGCTGCTACTGTTACTGTTACTACTGCTATTACTACTACTACCGCTGCTACTACTACTACTACTACTACTACTACTACTGCTACTACTACTACTACTACTACTACTACTACTACTACTGCTACTACTACTCTGCTGCTACTACTATTACTACTACTGAAAGTTTTTAATATTGTTGTTTATTACTACTACATACCACTATTACCGCTACTGCTACTACTACTGCTACTTCTACTATTACTACTTCTACTTTTACTACTACTACTACTACTACTATTACTATTACTATTACTACTACTACAACTACTACTACTACTACTACAAAACTTTTAAACTATTGACAAACTACTAACTACTGCCACATACGAGTAAGACAAATACTACTCTCTTTTCTCTCTTTTCTCTCCTTTTCCGTACTCACCACCAACACACACCACACACACACTACTGCCCACCGAATGGAGAAAACCACCTACCATTCCACTCCACCACCACCACCACCACCACCACCAAGGAAAGCAACTGCAGCAGCAACAGTAACAAAGCAACAACAGCAACAGTAACAGTAACAAAGCAACAACAATAGCAACAGTAACAAAGCAACAACAGCAACAGTAACAGTAACAAAGCAACAACAATAGCAACAGTAACAAAGCAACAGAAACAGTAACAGTAACAAAGCAACAACAGCAGCAACAGTAACAAAGCAACAACAACAGCAACAGCAATAGCAACAGTAACAAAGCAACAGCAACAGTAACAGTAACAAGCAACAACAGCAACAGTAACAGTAACAAAGCAACAGAAACAAAGCAACAGTAACAAAGGCAGATACGTTAGGGTCGTGTTTACATTAAGTTGTCAAAGTTACGATGAAGTTTTTTAAGTCCTAGTTTTCGTTGTTCCTAACTTTCCGAGGCATATTTTAGGGGCGGCCTGTCAGGGATGCCTTGTTGGAGGGAAGGCAAGAGGAGGAGGAGGAGGAGGAGGAGGAAGAAGAAGGGAAGGCAAAAGGAAGAGGAAGAGAGGGAAGACAGAGGAAGAGGTAGGGAAGAGAGGAGGGAGGGAAGCGGAAGAGTAGGAGGAAGAGGAGGAAGGGAAGAGGAAGGGAGGATGGCGTCTTAGCATTTAAATTGTCCTCTTCACCGCCTCTTCACGTCACCAAGGGGAACAAGGGCGTCGCCTCCACTGCCATTCCTCACTGACGACGACGACAAAGATGGAGATAAGACGACATTAATGACGACGACAAAGACAAAAATGATGACAAAAACGACGACAAAGATAAAGATAGAGACGATAATAAAGACTGAGCAATGACAAACACACGACGACAAAGACAAAGATGAAGATAGAGACGACAATAAAGACCAAAACGACGACAAAGACGACAATAAAGACTGAAGCGATGACAAAAACAAAAAATACGACGACAAAAACAAGACGACAAAGGAAATTTAAGTACAGAAGTAAATGAAAGAAGTGTGAAAGTGAGCCAAGTGAAAGGAATTGAAAACGAAGGAAAAGACGACAGAAGAAATGAAGAAAATAAATCGCTATCGTTTCTCTAGTCATCATTTTCACTTTTAGATAACACAACACAGGTAAACTTCTTAGAAACGGAACATCAGACAGGTGTACTAATGTGCTGCTTAATTAACAGAACATAAACAAAACAGGTAAAGGCGGCTGCAAGTGTATGTATGTATGTATGTATGTATGTATATGTATGTATTATGTATATGTATGTATAATTTTTCGATGCTGCTATGAGATGGCGGGGGAAAAATGGCTAGAAAGACGCCGACAAATTTTTAAAAGGTTGCAAGGCTTGTTTACTAATGGCAAGAAGAGGAAGAGGAAGAGAGAAGCGAATATAGAAGAAGAGGAAGAGGAGAAGTAAGAGAAAGATAAATGTATGGAGGAAGAAGAAGAGAGGTTTGCGAATATAGAAGAGGAGAAAGAGAAGGAGAAGTAAGAGAAAGATGAATGTATGGAGGAAGAAGAAGAGAGGTTTGCGATTATAGAGGAGAGAGAGAGAAAGAGAAGTAAGAGAAAGATGGAGGAAGAGAAGAGAGAGGGTGTGCGAATATAGAAGAGAGAAAGAGAAGGAGAAGTAAGAGAAAGATGAATGTTTGAATAGGAAGGAAGAGGAAAGCGCAAATCTTGAACTGGAAAAGAGAATAGGGCAAGTGTGAAGTTGAAAGAAGAAGAGGAAGAGGAAGGAAGAGGGGAGGAGAGAACGAAGAGGAAGAAGGGAAGGAGAAGAGGAAGAGGAAGAAGCAGATGAAAGGCACAGAAAGGGGAGAAAGAAACACGACTATGAAAGAAGAAGAGAGAGGGAATAGAAGAAGAGGAAGCAGATGATAGGTACTGAAAGGGGATAAATAAAAGGCAGGACTATGAAAGAAGAGGAGGGAAGAAAGAAGAAGGAGAGATAAGAGAAGAAAGAAGGAGGAAAGAAGAGAGAGAGTAAAGAGAAGGAAGAAGAAAGGAGAGGAAGAGAAGAAAGGGAAAAAAAGAGAGAGTGAAGAGAAGAAAAGAAGAAAGAAGAGGAAGAGGAGAAAGAGGACGATAGAAGCAGGGTAGGCGAGTGATGAGGTGGGGGGAGGCAGGGGGAAGGGGGGTCTGCGCTCCCCGGCTTATGCCTTATGAACGAGGCCAAGCTATTTTACGAGGGGGTCTGAATTCTGAGGTGTCCGTGGTGGAGGAGGAGGGGGGGGGGGGAGGAGGGGGGTCGGCAGGAGGAGGAGGGGGAAGACAAAGGAGAGAGGGAAGAGGGGAAGGAGGTGGAAAATAAAGGAACATGAGAGCGAAAGAACGGATGACGTAGATAGGAGATGCGAAAAAATAGGCGATGGTGATTTAAAGAAGAAAGGGAAAGAAAGGAAGGAGGGGAAAGAAGGAAGGTAAGAAGGCTTTTTATTATTATTATTATTTTTTTTTTTTTTTTTTTTTTTTTTTTTAGGGTAGTTACCTTAAATAGAAGAATGATTTGTATTTTTTGTAAGAGATTTGAAGTTCTTATTCTTCCATCATCTCTTTTTGCTCTTATTTTTAGTTTTAGTTTTGTTTCTGTCTGTCTATGCCTTCCTCCTCCTCCTCCTCCTCCTCCTCCTCCTCCTCCTCCTCCTCCTCCTCCTCCCCCCCCTCCTCCTCCTCCTCCTCCATCACTCCGCCATTGCAAGTGGAGCAAAATACCTCCATAATTTCAGTCTGGAGAGAATATTTCTTCCTCTCAATAACATTTTCCTTGTCGTACACTGCTCTGTTATCCGGGAGCCTGCTTTGTCTTCTTTCTTCTTTCTTCTTTCTTCTTATTCTTCTTCGTCTTCTTCGTCTTTCTTATACATCTTATTTTTCTTCGTCGTCTTTCTTCTTTCTTCATCAGTTTCCTTTCTTTTTCTACTTCGTCTTTTTCTTCTTCGTCTTTCTTATTTATCTTCCTCCTTCTTTCTTCTTTTTCTTCTTCGTCTTCTTTCTTCTTTCTTCATATTTTTCCTTTCCTCTTTTATTCTTTCTTCTTCATCTGCCTTCTCCTTCTTTCTTCTTTTCCTTCTTCACCTTCATCTCCTCCTCCTCCTCCTCCTCCTCCTCCTCCTTTCTGTGCACTACCGCAGTGGATTGAAACGGAGCTGGGGCCTGATTGACTGCTGCCTCCCAAGAAAGCGCCAGGCAAGGCTGCCGCACCACCCTTGAACTTCCACACTGAGCCTACACCAACACTACATTAGACCTCATAACACACACAGATAGCCCCGAGTTAACGGTTACCACTACTACTCTCGACCTGTGACGGGTTGTGGTTCAGTTAGGGTCCTGACAGTTAGTGACCACCATCGGGATTTAAGGTACCAGGGGTCACTGCTGCAGGAGGCATTGAAGTGTACGGCGTCCTACATGGAAAGTACACAATCCGCAGTGGATTGAACGGAGCTGGGGCCTGATTGACTGCTGCCTCCCAAGAAAGCGCCAGGCAAGGCTGCCGCACCACCCTTGAACCTCCACACTGTGTTCACACCATTACAAAACACACATAACATGACCTATCTATCAAGCACTAAACCTACCCCCACAAACTAGTAGTAGTTAGCCATAGATTACAGCTTTCAACTTTCCTCACAAATTCCATGCAGTTTTTCTATATTGCATGGTATCACTTCTTTTCCGGCCAGCTTCGGCTGGAGGGATGGGTGGGTGGGGAGGAGCCTTCTACTTCCTATCCTTTCTCTCTTATTATCTAGTTAGTGCAGTGTAGTTAAAGCAAACAGCCTTGTAAGGACCTATCGGTCTGTTGCTGTTTGTGTTTCCTTTGTATTCCTTCTCCTCCTCCTTTTCTTCTACGGTTCACTCATCTCCCTTTTTCTTCATTAGTTAGCCCTTTCACGCCCTCTTATCTAACACTTACCTTTTCCTGACACGTTGATAACAATTTTCAGAGCCCCCCCTTCTCTTTTTTTTGGGGGGGGGGGGGCAGGGAGAGTTTTTCTTTATTTTGAGCTGATTTCACATATTTTACATTTTTCTCCCACTTGATTTCTTGGGTAGAGAGAGAGAGAGAAGAAGCCAGAATCCACGATTTGCTCTTTCCTATGCAATACAAAATTGTCTTGTCGAGCCATAAAATTACGAAAAGTAACTAAATATACCAAATTAGCTAGCGGACAAGGATACTAAACAGGTCATAGTTATAAAATATTGCTTATATGCACCAAAAATCGTCTAATGGTACCCAAATTACAATGGAAATTACGTTCTGGGTCTCAAGGGGTTAATAAATGTTTAAATATAAAAATGAAGAGTGAGAGAGAGAGAGAGAGAGAGAAAGACTGAGAGAGAGAGAGAGATAGGTCGAAGAGAGGAGGGTAGGTGGTGATGGTGGTGGCGAAAATAGTGACATGGGGCCCGGTGGAGTGAGGAGAGTGGGAGTTAAGGGAGTGCGAGGGTGGAGTGGGAGTAGGGAGTAGGGAGTAGGGAGTTGACTTGTTTACTGACTATGTGAACTCGCCCCGGGTCCTAACTCACCCCCGCCTCCTGGGCCAGACGGTTACGGGCGCGCCGCTCCCCCACTGTCTTCCTCCGGCGGGCCCCGACGCTGACGGCACAGGAATTTATGACGCCGGGCGAACTCAGAGTTGTTGGCGGGGCGATGGCGGCGAGGGGAAGGAGGGAGCGGATAGGAAGGATAGGAGGAATTGGTGGTGGTGTGTTGGTGGCGAAGGAAAGGATAGAGAGGATAGGATGGGAAGAAGAGAATAGGAAGGATAGGGTAGGAATGATAGGAAGGAAGTGTTGGTGGTGAAGGGAAGGAGAGGAGAGGAAGGAATGGATAGGAATGGGGGAGGATAGGAGGTAAGGAAAGGGTGCGTTGGTGGTGAAGGGAAGGATGGGATAGGAAGGAATGAAGGGAGTGGATAGGATAGGACGAAATATGTGGAGGTGTTTGTGGCGAAGGGAAGGATAGGAAAGGAGAGGATAGGATAGGATAAGAAGGAAAAGGAAGGAACTGGTGGCGAGGTCAATGCGATATGCCTCCTGCTTCTACTGCGTCTATCTCATCCTCCTCCTCCAGTTTCATTGCTATAGTTGTGGTTTTGTTCATATAATTGCGTTTTATTTCATTTTTAATTTTAGTTTTTGTTGTATGTTTAGTTTAGTTTCATCTTTCTTTGTATTTGTGAAGGAGTTTTATTTTGTATTTTTTTTGCTATAGGGTGATTTTTTTATTGCATTGTCTCATTAATTTCTGTCTTTTTCGTGTTCTAGTTTTTCTTCTGGTTTTTTTTCTAACGTTCTCTTATTTTTATTTTCTGTTCTGTTCTATTGTTTATTATTTTCTGTTCTGTTCTATTGCTTATTATTTTCTGTTCTGTTCTATTGCTTATTATTTTCTGTTCTGTTCTATTGCTTATTATTTTCTGTTCTGTTCTATTGCTTATTATTTTCTGTTCTGTGTAGTTCTTCGTTTTTTACTCATGCTCCTCTCTGCTGTTCTTCCCCCCCCCCCCCCCCCCCCTCTCTCTCTCTCTCTCTCTCTCTCTCTCTCTCTCTCTCTCTCTCTCTCTCTCTCTCTCTCTCTCTCTCTCTCTCTTCTCTCTCTCTCTCTCTCTCTCTCTCTCTCTCTCTCTCTCTCTCTCTCTCTCTCTCAGTACTGTTCTCGCTTTTTTTATTCTTTCTGTGATATTTTATTTTCACTGCTGTCCCCTTGCACTGCCTTTCGTATCACTGCTGTCCAAGGCGGTCTCCTAACCCTGTCACTGCTGTCGTGGGCCCTGCTGGCTATCCTGAGTCACTGCTGCTCCTGCTTCCCCCTTGTCACTGCTGCCCGTCCATCCAGCAGTTTATAAAGTCCAGAAAGCTAGAGAGATAAAAAGTCAGTTAGTCTAGAAAGTTTTGCGTCCTATTTTGTCCCTAATTTTCTTCAGTAATTTTATTTATCTCGTATTTTAGCATTTCTACCCATGACGTACTTTATTTTTTCTTAGTGACATTACTATTCTTACTCTTTGTGTGTATTAGCAAAGTATTTTAACCCCTTCACGCCCAGATCTTTCCTTGGCTATAAAAAAAATCGTCTGTTGTTAGCCATAAAATAACGAAAAGTCACTGAATATACCAAATTAGTTAGTGGACAAGGATACTAAACAGGTCATAGCTATAAAATATTGCTTATAGTTACAAAAAATCGTCTAATGGTACCCAAATTACAATGGAAATTACGTTCTGGGTCTCAAGGGGTTAAGAGTAACATGATAAATGGCTTACTTTTTTCTATATATTTTTGGTATTATTCTTATTGACATTAATATTCTTACTCCTAATGCGTATAAGGAAAGTATTATAAGAGTAACAGGATAAAGAGACGTGTATGATAGGTATATAACGAACAAAACGATAAATGAGACAGTGAAATGAAAAAATCACCAAAAAAAAAAAAAAATCGTTTAAACTTCAAAAATATAGAAATCAAGAAATTTGGAGAAAAAAACCCGCAACGAAACATACCCCAAAAAAACCAAAAAAACCCACACAATTCAAATGTATGAGGGAGTGAATACATATAACTGAATGAGGGATTCAGCAATGTATTAGGGAGTGTATGAAATGTATAGGGAGTGAATATATATAACTGAATGGGATGAATGACAGGTTGAAGTTCTACATAGAAAAAGAAGCTTAATCTTATCACCACAAAACAGGTCAAAAACATGTCAGCTTAATCAGTTCCTTTTAGCAGGCCTAGTTAACACAGGTAGGGGTTGGAGGGGGGGGGGTTGTAGGGGGTAGGGGAGGGGGTAGAGGCTGGAATGTAAGGGTGACTGTAGGGGGGACTTGTCAATTACCCCGGGGACAGACTGCCACCTTGGGGAGCTGTAGATCACGTAGAAAACGGGATGGGGGAAGGGGGCATTTTAGCAACCGTAGGACCTGTAGAGGGGTAGGAGGGGGCTTAAGGGGGGCATGGAAGGTAGTGGGGGGGAGGAGTGAGGTGGGGGTAGTGGATTTAGTGGGAAAGAGAGAAGACATAGGGATGGTGGGGAATGTCTGATGCATGAAGAAGTAGTAGTAGTAGTAGTAGTAGTAGTAGTAGTAGTAGTAGAAGTAGAAGAAGGAGGAGGTTTGGTGGGGAATGTCTGAAGAAGGAGGAGGTTTGGTGGGGAATGTCTGGAGGAGGAGGAGGTTTGGTGGGGAATGTCTGGAGGAGGAGGGAGGAGGAGGAGGAGGAGGAGGAGGAGGAGGAGGAGAGGAGAGGAGGAGGAGGAGGAGGAGAGGAGGAGGAGGACTGATAAACTACCCCTTAAATCACCCTTCCATGTGTCGGCTTGTCTTGTGAGTCCAGCCTTTTCTGTCTTGATAGTGAAGGGGAAGGGCGAAGGGGTGAAGGGGGAGGGGGGAAGGAAGGGCCCAAAGCTGTATTCATGGCCCCCCGTCGCTGTAAAGTTAAAGGACCCCCGACCGACCGACAGCAGGTGGAGACAAGGCAACCCGAACCCGAATTTTTAAAAAGCCGGGTTACACCTTCAGGAATTATTGGAGGTTAACCCGACAAACCCGACTTTTTATATTATTATTTATTATTATTTTTTTTATTTTTTTTTGTGTGTGTGTGTGTGTGTGTGTGTGTGTGTGTGTGTGTGTGTGTGTGTGTGTGTGTGTGTGTGTGTGTGTGTGTTGAATGAAAAAAAGGGGGATTTATTTGCCTTTTTTTATTATCAATTTTCAGGGTGGAATGAAAAAGGGAATTACTTGCCCAACTTACCGAAAATCCACTTCTTTTATTTTTTATGAAGTGTGTTGAGTCCCGATTTATACCGAATTGTCACTCCCACGCACCCGAATTAAGAGTATTTAACCCCAAAATCCAATCTGCATTACTATACTCTATTTTTTTTAACAAGGCAAAAAATCCTGACCCCTTGCTGCTTCCTGACTGATATTTG
>JACEEZ010023119.1:20000-30000 GCA_016584305.1 Chionoecetes opilio
TTTTTTTTTTTTGCCGGATTCCTTCTCCTTTTCATTCCTTCCTTATTTCATTTCTTTCATTTTTTTTTTTTTTTTTTTCATCTGGTTTTTCTTTTCTCTTGTGCGTTTTTTTTTTTTTTTTTTTTTTTTTTTCTCTCATTTGTGTCCTTATTCCTTGTTCCTTCCTTCCTTCCTGCTTTCTTTCCTTACTTATTTACTTCCTTAATTTCTTTTTTTTTGCCGGATTCCTTGTCCTTTTCATTCCTTCCTTCATTTCTTTCTATTTTTTTTTAGTTTGCCATGTTTTTTCTTTTCTCTTGTGTTTCTTTCTTTCTTTCTTTAGTTTTTTTTTCTCATTTGTGTTCCTTATTCCTTGTTCCTTCCTTCCTTCCTTCTTTCTTTCCTTGCTTATTTACTTCCTTAATTTCTTCTTTTTTGCCGGATTCCTTCTCCTTTTCATTTCTTCCTTACTTACTTCATTTCTTTCTATTTTTTTTTTTTTTTTCATCTGTTTTTTCTTTTCTCTTGTGGGTTCCCTTCTTTCTTTCTTTAGTTTTTTTTTCTCATTTGTGTTCCTTATTCCTTGTCCCTCCCTTCCTTCCTTACTTATTTACTTCCTTCATTTCTTTCAAATTTTTTTGTTGTGTTTTTTCATGTTTTCCTTACTTTCCAATTTTTTTCATTGTTTTATTATTGTTTTTTTTCTTTCTTTTCCCTTATTTGTGTGTGCCTGCTTTCTTGTCCCTTCCTTCTTTTCCTTCATTTCTTTCTATTTTTATATTTTGTTTCGTGGTTTTTTTGTTTTTTCTCTTGTGTGTTCTTGATTTCTACTTCCAATTTTCTTTCATTCTTTCTTTCATTCTTTCTTTCTCGTTTTTTTTCTCTTTTTATTTATTTCGTGTGATTCCTTCTCTTATCCTTTCTTCCTTAATTCTTTCTTTTCTTTCTATTTTTATCGATTTTTATTCTATCGTAACAAAAACTCTTACTTGTGTGTTCCTGATTCCCTTTCTTTCTTTCCTTCCTGACTTCTTTCTAGTTTTTTCGATATTTTTTTCTAACTCCTGTTTTTTTCCCTTTTATCTTAATGCTTTTTTTTCATTGGTGTGTTGTCTGCTCTCTCTCTCTCTCTCTCTCTCTCTCTCTCTCTCTCTCTCCTCTCTCTCTCTCTCTCTCCTCTCTCTCTCTCTCTTCTCTCTCTCTCTCTCTCTCTCTCTCTCTCTCTCTCTCTCTCTCTCTCTCTCTCTCTCTCTCTCTCTCTCTCTCTCTCTCTCTCTCTCTCTCTCTCTCTCTCTCTCTCAAAGAATGTATTTTTTATGGAAGTTTTTTGTTCATTTTTGTCACGTTTACTTTTTTTTTTTTCCTAACTTTACAATCGTCTCTTATTTCTTCGTCAATTTACTCCTCCTCCTCCTCCTCCTCCTCCTCCTCCTCCTCCTCCTCCTCCTCCTCCTCTTCCTCCTCCTCCTCCTCTCCTCCTCCTCCTCCTCCTCCTCCTTTCTCTCTTCCCTCTTCATTAGAAAAAAAAAATATGTACTGTTCACAAATTTATTCCACCTCTTCTATTTCTTTTTCTTCGTCTTACTCCGCCTTCTCTCTCTCTCTCTCTCTCTCTCTTCTCTCTCTCTCTCTCTCTCTCTCTCTCTCTCTCTCTCTCTCTCTTCGTTCCCTCGTTCCTCTCTCTCTCCCCTCCCTCTCTCCTCCCCTCACTTCCTTGGTCCAGTCAGCTGTGTTTACGACCGGCCCTCCCCTCTCTCCTCCCCTTCTCCCTCCCCTCCCTCCCCTCTCCCCCTCCCCCCCTGCAGCCTTCACAAGATGGCGTCTCGCTCCGCCTTACAGTTCCTTCACACTTTATAAGTAAATTCACCTTCCCTTTTACTATTAATTATAAGTGTGATGTTTATGTCAGTGTGTTTTATAAGATTTTTTTTTTTTATGTGTACACTTTGATTTTTTGAAGGGGGGGGTTAGAATTTATTTGGGGGGTATAATTTTTTTTGGGAAAGGTCCATTTTTTTGTTTTTTGGGGGGGGGTTTTTTGGGGGGGGGGGGAAGGTCCCTTTTTTTTTGGGTGTGGGGGGAAAGGTCCATTTGTTCAATATTTTTGGAAAGGTCTATTTTTAGTTTTTTTTGGGGAAAGGTCCATTTAAAGAAAAAACTGGAAAAGGTCTATTTCTATTGTTTTTTTGGGGAGAAAGGTCCATTTAAAAAAAAAATTGGGAAAGGTCTATTTTTATTGTTCAATTTTTTGGGAAAGGTCCGTATTTAAAAAAAAAGTCTGTAAGGTCCGTTTTCATTGTTATGTTGTTTTGGGAAAGTCCATATGTATTGTTATCTTTATCTGATGTGGATAAGTAGGTGGATTTTTATGTTTGTATGATTGTGGATGGAAGAGGAAGTAAGGGAAGTAGGATAATTACATAGGAAGAAGATATACAAGGAGAGAGGAGGAAGAAGGGAAAAAAGGAGGAGGAAGAGATGGAAATAATGGAGGAAAAAAAAAAGGCGGAAGGAGGAAAGAAGGGAGGAGAAGGAAGAAGGAGGAAAAAAGAAGGAAGAAAAAATACGAGGAAGAGGAGGAAGAAGGAAGAAAAAATACGAGGACGAGGAGTAAGACGGAGGAAGAAGGAAGAAAGGAAAAGGAGAAGGAAAATATGGAAGAAAGGAGGAGGAGGAAGGAGGGAAAAAAAAGAAGGAAGAAAGGAAGGAGGGAAAAAAAGAAGGAAGAAAGGAGGAGGAGGAAGGAGGGGAAAAAAAGAAGGAAGAAAGGAAGAGGAGGAAGGAGGGGAAAAAAGAAGGAAGAAAGGAAGAGGAGGAAGGAGGGAAAAAAAGAAGGAAGAAAGGAAGAGGAGGAAGGAGGGGAAAAAAAGAAGGAAGAAAGGAAAAGGAGGAAGGAGGGAAAAAAAGAAGGAAGAAGTGGAAGGAGGGAAAAGAAAGAAGGAAGAGGAGGAAGGAGGAAAAAAATAAGGAAGAAGGAGAAAACCAGACAGAAAGGCGAGTCTCCACCGTAACCTTAATTGCCATGGAAGATAAATCAACTAGTTTGGGGATTAAACAACATAATTAACCTTGATAATTAGAGAACTTCCCCCCCCTACCCCGCCCCCCTTACAGTTCAAAGATTAGGTAGGCCAGACATGGAGATATGCAAATGAACCCCTCTGCCCCCCTGCCCCCCATAACCCCTGTCACCCCTCCCCTGCACCCCCCCAACCCCCTCCCCTCCCCCCCCTCGCTTGAGAATCCAATGGCCGAGAACTATTGAATGGCCAATTTATTCATGAGAACCATCTTGATTTTGCCTTTTTTAATTTTTTTTTACTTTTTTCTACTTATTTTTGGATGGGGGGAAATTAAGGGGGGGAAGGGGTGTGTGTGGATATAGGGTGTTGGGGGGGAAGGGGTGTGTGTGGGTAGGGTGTTGGGGGGGAAGGGTGTGTGTGGGTAGGGTGTGTGTGGGTAGGGTGTTGGGGGGAATGAAGGGGGAGGGAGAAGGGGTGTTTGGCTCAGTGATGGGGGATTGTAGATGGGGATAGGTGTGTGTGTGTGTGTGAAAGAGAAGAGAGAGAGAGAGAGAGAGAGAGAATGCATGTTACCTAAGGGACAGGTGTGAATTGAATGTTGCCAGACCAGGAAAATATCAACACACACACACACACACACACACACACAAGGAAAAAACCCCACTAGATAAAAATCAACAAAAGGAAAAACTGGAAGGTAAATCTGAACAGCAATAAAAAAAGCAATCACACAAACACAAAAAATATTATCCCCCCCCAAAAAAATAAACGAAAAATAAAAAAAAAATCTATTATTATATACAACTTGATAAGAATATATTTTTGTTTTTCCTTAATTTTCATTCTTACGTACTTCAATATTTTCCTCCTTCACTTCGATCAAAATTTCTTACACAATTTATGATTTAATTAATGTTACTTCAAAAGATAATATTTTCTGTTACTTATGCAGGTAATGTTTGCTTATGTTTTCAATGTTACTTATACAGGTGATTTTTTTAATAATAATAATAAAAATAATAATGATGTTACATATATACAGGTAATATTTCAATGCTACTTATACAGGTGATGTTTTTAATAATAATAATAATAATAATGATGTTACATATGTACAGGTAATATTTTAATGTTACTCATACAGGTAATGTTTAAAATGTGACTTATACATTTGCAGGAGTGACTTACTTGTTCTTACCTGTTTTACTAATTACCTGTGTGTTTACCTGTCTCTGTTTCCCCCTCACACCTTTGCTACCTACCACCTGCTTCCTGCTATAACTAATTACCTACTACTACTACTACTACTACTGCTACCTGTGACAAATGCTAATGAGTCTACCTAACCTAACCTAACTAATTACCTACGCTTTTACTACTTCGACTACTACTACCACTACTTCTACTACTACTACTACCACTACTACTACCACACCACTACTACTACTACCACTCCTCCTCTTCCTCCTCTATACTACCACTTCTACTACCACTACTTCTATTACCACTCTTCCTCCTCCTCCACCTCCTACTACTACTACTATTATTACTACCACTACTACTACCACTACTTACTACTACACTACTACTACTACTACTACCACTACTACTAGCACCACTACTACTACTACCACCACTCCTCTTCCTCCTCTATACTACCACTTCTCCTCCTACTACCACTACTTCTATTACCACTCCCTCTACCTCACTCCTACTACTACTACTATTATTACTACCACTACTACTACTACACACTACTTACTACTACTACCACTACACAACTACTACCTACTAGCCCACTACTTACTCCACTACTATACCACTTCCCTCCTACTCTATACATCACTACTCTACTACACACTCTATTACCACTACTTCCTCTACTCTCACTACCTCTACTACTATCTACTACTTACTACCATACTCACTACTACCACTACTACTACTATACTACTACACTACTCACTACTACTACACCACTACTACTACCACCACTCCTCTTCCTCCTCTATACTACCACTTCTCCTCCTACTACCACTACTTCTATTACCACTCTTCCTCCTCCTCCACCTCCTACTACTACTACTACTACTACTACTACTACTACTACTACTACTACTACCACCTGTAACGAGTGCTAATTGGTCTCTGTTTCCCTCCACAGGTGAGCGAGTGACAGGTGTGGTGGCTCAGGTGTTCACAGGGAAGGTAGGAAAAGAATATGAAACGGTAAATAATCTTCAGGGAAATCATTGTGCGCTTCGTGTTTACTTTATTGGACGTGTGTGTTAATGAAGGGAGGAGGAAGGAGGAGGAGGAAGAGGAGGGAAGGTAGGAGTAGTTTCCAACACCCTTTATTGCGAGGAGGAAGCCAAAAAGCCTCTCTCTCTCTCTCTCTCTCTCTCGTCTCTCTCTCTCTCTCTCTCTCTCTCTCTCTCTCTCTCTCTCTCTCTCTCCTCTCTCTCTCTCTCTCCTCTCTCTCCTCTCTCTCTCCAGCTCCTTTGTCTTGCCCTATCCCATTTTTAGCTCCCTCATCCCTACCTCTCTCTCTCTCTCTCTCTCTTCTCTCTCTCCTCTCTCTCTCTCTCTCTCTCTCTCTCTCTCTCTCTCTCTCTCTCTCTCTCTCTCTCTCTCTCTCTCACTTCCTTTCTTCCTTCTTTAATTTTTTCATATATTCCCTTCCTTAATTTCATGTATTTGATATATTTAATGTTCTACTTCTTCTCCTTCCTTCTCCTCCTCCTCCTCCTCCTCCTCCTCCTCCTCCTCCTCCTCCTCCTCCTCCTCCTCCTCCTCCTCCTCCTCCTCCTCCTCCTCTCCTCCTCCTCCTCCTCCCTCCTCTCCTCCATCTCTATTGTTTCTTTCCCTGGAGTGCTGTCAGATACGAAACCCCGTGTGTGTGTGTGTGTGTGTGTGTGTGTGTGTGTGTGTGTGTGTGTGTGTGTGCTCAATAGAAATATATCACACATAGGTTTGCATCGGCATGAAAGGAGAGAGAGAGAGAGAGAGAGAGAGATAGTAAGAAAGAGATAGTAAGAAAGAGAGAGAGAGAGAGAGAAAGAGATAGTAAGAAAGAGACAGTAAGAAAGAGAGAGAGAGAGAGCAGGTGACTTGAAAACTGAGAAAGTGGCATCATTTATTGTGCTCAGCTAGCGGGCAACCTCAAGTGGTCCTTAGGGCGTGTTGACAACCGCGGGGCTTCCTCTTACTTCCCTCTTGCCTGACTCCTCTTGATTTACTCTTCCTTCAGCTTATTTCCATGCCAATTATATCTATTTTTTCCCTTTTTCTTTAGTTTTTCCTTTATATTTGTTTTCTATTTCTATTTGTTTTACTCATTTTATTCTTCCTCTTGAATTTATCTTGCCTTTCTCCTCTTGATCCTACTCTTGATTTACTCTTTTTCCAGCTTATTACAATGTTTTTTTCCTTCCTTTCCTTCTTTCTTTCTTTTCTTTCTTTTCTTTCTTTCTTTCTTGCTTTCTTTACTTTTTTCTATGTTTCTTTCCTTCCTTTCCTTCTTTCTTTCTTTCTTTCTTCTTTATTGCTTTATTTCCTTTCTTTTTCCTTCTTTCTTTCTTTCTTTCTTTTCCATAATTTTGTCCTTTTTCCTTTAGATATTTTCCTTTCCTCTTATTACTATATATATTCTTCCTCTTGCCTTACTCCTCTTCATTCTCCTCTTGTCTTACTCCTCTTCATTCTCCTCTTGTCTTACTCCTCTTCATTCTCCTCTTGCTTACTCCTCTTCATTCTCCTCTTGCCTTACTCCTCTTCATTCTCCTCTTGTCTTACTCCTCTTCATTCTCCTCTTGTCTTACTACTCTCATTCTCCTCTTGTCTTACTCCTCTTAATTCTCCTCTTGTCTTACTCTTCATTCTCCTCTTGTCTTACTCTTCATTCTCCTCTTGTCTTACTCCTCTTCATTCTCCTCTTGCCTTACTCCTCTTCATTCTCCTCTTGTCTTACTCTTCATTCTCCTCTTGTCTTACTCCTCTTCATTCTCCTCTTGTCTTACTCCTCTTCATTCTCCTCTTGTCTTACTCCTCTTCATTCTCCTCTTGTCTTACTCCTCTTCATTCTCCTCTTGTCTTACTCCTCTTCATTCTCCTCTTGTCTTACTCCTCTTCATTCTCCTCTTGTTTACTCCTCTCATTCCCTCTTGTCTACTCCTCTTATTCTCCTCTTGTCTTACTCCTTCATTCTCCTCTTGTCTTACTCCTCTTCATTCTCCTTTGTCTTACTCCTTTCATTCTCCTCTTGTCTTACTCCTCTTCATTCTCCTCTTGTTTACTCCTCTTCATTCTCCTCTTGTTTACTCTCTTCATTCTCCTCTTGTCTTACTCCTCTTCATTCTCCTTCTTGTCTTCTTCTCTTCATTCTCCTCTTGTCTTACTCCTCTTCATTCTCCTCTTTCTTTCTTCTCTTCATTCTCCTCTTGTCTTACTCTTCTTCATTCTCCTCTTGTTCTTACTCTTCTTTCTTTCCTTCTTGTCTTACTCCTCTTCATTTTCTCCTCTTGTCTACTCTTTCATTTCCTTTGTATTTCTTTTCTCTCTTATATATCTTCCTCTTCTTACTCCTCTTTTTCCTCTTTTTTTCTCTTCCTCTTTCCTCCTCTTATTCCTGTCTTATCTCCTCATTGTCCTTATTCCTCTCTTCTCTCTCTTCTTACTCCTCTTTCCTCTTTCTTATTTAGTTTCCTCTTACTAATCTTTATCTTCTATTCTCCTTTCTTTATCTCTTCTTTCTTTTCTCTATCTTCTTCTCCTTTGTTTACTCCTCTTCTCCTCTTGTCTTCTCCTTCTCTTCCTCTTATTTCTCCTCTTCTTTTCTGTATTATCCTCTTCTCTCCTCTTTACGTTCTTCTTCCTCTTCTTACTCTTTCTTTCCTCTTGTCTTACTCTTCATTCTCCTTCCTTCTTCCTTCCTTCTGTTCTGTATATCCTTCGTTCTTCTTCTCTCTCTTTCTGTTCCTCTCTTCCTCTTTCTTCTCTCTCTTTCCTTCTTCTCTCTTCTTCCTCTTGTCTGTATATCTTCGTCTCCTTTTCTTCTCTCTTCTTCTCCTTTCCTTTCCTCTTCTTCTTCTTCTTCTTCCTTTCCTTCCTCTTCTTATCCTCGTTCTCTTCTTTCTACTATCTTTTCTGTTCCTCTCCTTCTTCTCCTCTTTCTTCTCTTCATTCTTCCTTTTCTCTCTGTTCTGTATATCCTTCGTTTTCTTCCTTCTTTTCTGTTCTCCTTCCTTCTTCTCTCTTTCTTTTCCTCTTCTCTCCTTCTTTCGTTAACCTTCGTTCCTTCTTCCTTTCTTTCTGTCCTTCCTCTTTCCTCTTTTCTTCTCTCTCTCTTCCTTCTTTCTTCCCTTCCTTTTCTTTTATTTTCCCTCTTACTTCTTCTTTTTCTTCCTCTTTCTTCTTTCTGTATACCTTCGTTCCTTCTTTACTATCTTTCTGTTCCTTCCTTCTTTCCTACTCTTCCTCTTCTTCCTTCTTCCTTCCTTCTGTTCTGTATATCCTTCGTTCCTTCTTCCTTCTTTCTGTTCCTTCCTTCCTTCTTCTTCCTTCTTCTTCCTTCTTCCTTATTCCTTCCTTCTTAATTTGTACTTCTTGTGTTATTAACGTGTGTGTGTGTGTGTTTAGTGTGTGTGTGTGTGGTGTGTGTGTGTGTGTGTGTGTTGTGTTTGTGTTCTCTTCCTTTAATCATTAGTTTTTTTTTCTTTCATTATTCCCATTTATTGTGTTTTATGTCTGTTCCCTTCTTCGTGTTTACTTCTTCCTTCTTCATCACATTCTCTCTTAGTCTTATTTATTCCCGGATTTATTGTTTGTATTTGATGAAACGAATGAGAGAGAGAGAGAGAGAAGAGAGAGACAGATAGAGACAGACACAGAGAGAGAGAGAGAGAGAGAGAGAGAGTGGTGAAGGATAGGCTGTGCTCATTGCTTCTCTCTCTCTCTCTCTCTCTCTCTCTCTCTCTCTCTCTCACTCCTTTTATTCGGTATTTTATATGAATCAACGAAGATCTGAGATTCATTTTCAGAGAGAGAGAGAGAGAGAGAGGTGTGATTGCCAAGGTGAGAAAATTGACTTCACAAATCCACTAAAAATAACAACTCTTTCTCTCAATCTTGTTCCTCTTGTTTATTATTTTTTTTTTTTTATCCATCCACAGAAGATCCGCAGTAACATTTTATTCTTCTTTTTCCTCGTCATAAACTAGTGAGGAGGTGTGAGGGGGGGGGGTGAGGGGAAGAGAGGGAGTGGGAGGGGAAATGGTAGGTAGTGGAGGTGGGGGAAGGGGAGGGAGAGTTGATAGAGGGGGAGGGGAGAGTGGGAAGGGGGGGAGGGAAGAGTAGATAGGGGGAAAGGGGACTGGGAAGGGTGGGAGAAGAGTTGATAGGGAGGGGAGGAGGAGAGAGGGAAGGGGAAGGGGGGAGGAAGGGAAGGGGGAAGGGGAGAATAGGTAGGGAGGGGAGTTTTTAAGGAGTGTGAAGGGAGGAGAGAGGGAGATTATTATTGGCCAGGGGGAGGAGGAGGAGGAGGACAAGGGGCAGGTAAAATTAGGTTAGCAATTTAAGAATCGCCTTAGAATTTTCTCCTTGTTTATGATCTTCAATTTATACCACTGTTGCATTTTGTGGTGGAGCAGGAGGAGGAGGAGGAGGGGTAGTGGAAGAGGAGGAGGGAGGGTAGTGGAGGAGGAGAGAAGGGTAGTGGAGGAGGAGGAAGGGTAGTGGAGGAGGAGGAAGGGTAGTGGAGGAAGAAAAGGAGAAAGAAGTGTTATATTTCTTAGTGGTGATCTGCATTTGTGTGGGAGGAGGAGGAGGTGGAGGGTTTGGGAAGAGGAGGAGGGTGGAGAGGAGGAGGAGGGTTTGGGGAGAGGAGGAGGGTTGGGGGAGGGGGAGGAGGGATGTGGTAGGTGAATGTGTATGTTTTGGTGTGATGAAGTGCTGATAGGAAAGATGATTTTGAGGAATGTGAAAAATAGTGTTAGGTAATG
>JACEEZ010023119.1:32500-42500 GCA_016584305.1 Chionoecetes opilio
GTTCATGGCCCACTCGGTGTGTCTCCAAGAGGGGGGATCGAACGTGGGGCTGCCGAGTATATGGCTCAGCCTGCAGAAAGAGAGCTGGAAGAAGAGGAAGAGGAGGTTAATTAAAGAGGTGGAAGAAGAGGAGGATAAGAGGAAGAAGGATAAGAAGAAGAGGAGGATAAGAAGAAGAGGAGGATAAGAAGAAGAGGAGGATAAGAGGAAGAGGAGGATAAGAGGAAGAGGAGGTTAAGAGGAAGAGGAGGATAAGAAGAAGAGGAGGATAAGAAGAAGAGGAGGATAAGAAGAAGAGGAGGTTAAGAAGAAGAGGATAAGAGGAAGAGGAGGATAAGAGGAAGAGGAGGTTAAGAGGAAGAGGAGGTTAAGAAGAAGAGGAGGTTAAGAGGAAGAGGAGGATAAGAGGAAGAGGAGGTTAAGAGGAAGAGGAGGATAAGAGGAAGAAGAGGCTAATTAAAGAAGAGGAAGGAGGAGAGAGGAATAGGAGTAATAACTTTTTTTTCTTGTTATGTACTCTTGAAGAAGGCGAAGAAGAAGAAGAAGAAGAAGAGGAAGGAATTAAAAGGAGAAGAAGAGGAAGAGAAGGAAGTAAAAGGAGAGAGGAAGAGGAGGAAGTAAAAGGAAGAAGAAGAGGAAGAGAAGGAAGTAAAAGGAGAGAGGAAGAGGAGGAGGAGGAGGGACGTAAAGGAATAGAAGGAGTCGTAAAGAGAGATACTAAAGGAGGAGATGGAGTAATCTGAAGAAGGAGTAAATAGAGGAATAGGAAGAGAATGTGAAGAAGAAGGAGGAAGGAAGAAAAGTAGAACCAGAAGGAATTAGAGGATGAGGAAATTATTAACTAAAACAAGAAAAATAAAGGAAAATAGAGGGAAATAGGAAACCGATAAATATGAAAGGAAAGAAAAAAAGGAAAATATAAGTCAATATATGTGTTTGTAAGTAAATTTGTTTGTGAATTAAGTCAGAAGAAGAGAATGAATGACAACATTTATTACCGAACATTATCTTGTAAAAAAACTATACATTATTATCCCCTTCACGTTCAGATCTTTCCTTGGCTATTAAAAAATGTGTTGTGGAGCCATAAAATTACGAAAAGTCACTGAATACACCAAGTTAGCTAGTGGACAAGGATACTAAACAGGTCATAGGTATAAAATATTGCTTATGTTCATTAAAATCGTAGCCCGTCAGGATGGCAAGGTTGGTAGAGACGTGAGCTTGCAATGTGTAGCGTCCCTGCGCATTCGGTCAGCGGTTCGAGTCCGCCTAGTTCGTGCTGACGTGGCGGCGCTTTGTATAGTCAATAACCTTGTAGTTGGTACTTGCAAAGTGTCTAGATAGGATGAAAATCTTATCTTATCATTAAAATCGTCTTATGCTTGTTATATTACAATGGAAATTACGTTCTGGGTCTCAAGGGGTTAAGAGAAGGAGAAGAAGAAAAGTATAATGAGAATGAGGACAAAAAAGAAAGTATTAAGAGAATGAAAAGAAAAAATATATGAGAATTAGAAAAAAAGCCACAAATTATAATTAAGAGAATGAGAAGAAAGAATATTTGAAGTACAGAAGTAAGAAAATAAGTATAAAGTAGATAAGTGTAAAGTAATTTGGGATAAAAAAAACTGCTATTTTATTCGTTATGATTGAGTTGATAAGTGAATATCTATTAATTTATGTATTTTATCTATCAGTTATCTTCCTTAGGAGTATTTGTCTACCTAATTATCTATCTATCTATCGTATCTATTTATATCCTAATTTAACTATATAGGTATCTATTTACTTATTTATATCCTAATTAACTATCTATCTATCTATTTATATCCCAATTAAACTATCTATCTATCTATTTATATCCCAATTAAAGTATCTATCTATCTATTTATATCCCAATGAAACTATCTATCTATCTATTTATATCTCAATTAAACTATCTATCTATCTATTTATATCCCAATGAAACTATCTATCTATTTATATCCCAATGAAAGTATCTATCTTATCTTTTCTTTGACCTACTAACTGACTTCAACAAAATTATCTTATACACTTGGAGGGCCTGAGAGAGAGAGAGAGAGAGACCTTTTTCACTCATTCTTAACCTCACTCATAAGTAAAATTATCTCAACTCTTTACTCACTTTCCTCAGCCAGACTTAACCCCCCCCCCCTTTCAACCACCCCCCCCCCCCTTCAAGGCCACTGCAGAGGTCCTAAGAGATCGACCTGAGCCCCCCCACCACCCCCCTTAATTGCTCTCAAGGTCTGTGTGTGTGTGTGTGTGTGTGATGATGATGACTGGTGGTGGTGGTGATAATAATGGTGATGGTGATGACGTAGAGAGAGAGAATTGCAAACAAGAGAGAGTAACGAGAGCATAAGTTAAGCTTTTTTTTACTCTCTCTCTCTCTCTCTCTCTCTCTCTCTCTCTCTCTCTCTCTCTCTCTCTCTCTCTCTCTCTCTCTCTCTCTCTCTCTCTCTGTATCTATCTATCTCTTATCTCTTCATCTCGCATCCTTATCTACCTTTTTATCTCCTTCATCCATTTTGCATCTCCTCTCTCTCTTCTCTCTCTCTCTCTCTCTCTCCTCTCTCTCTCTCCTCTCTCTCTCTCTCTCTCTCTCTCTCTCCTCTCTCTCTCTCTCTCTCTAACACTCACTCACACACAGCTTCTCATAAATACAACACCTCTCTCCTCACCCCCCCTCTCTCTCTCTCTCTCTCTCTCTCTCTCTCTCTCTCTCTCTCTCTCTCTCTCCTCTTCTCTCTCTCTCTCTCTCTCTCTCTCTCTCTCTCTCTCGTATATTCAAAGCCGAGTCTAAGTGATTGTTGGTATAAATTTTTGTGCAGAATAAAGTTTTAGCATTATATTATCCGCGACCAACGGGAGGAGGAGCGTAGATTAGGAGGGAAGGCTAAATTATCTTTGGATTAGAGAGAGAGAGAGAGAGAGAGAGAGAGAGAGAGAGAGAGAGAGAGAGAGAGAGAGAGAGAGAGGAATGATGAGAGTTTAGGAGGTAGAAGATAAGAATAAGGAGGAAATAAGAGATAAGAGAGTGAGATATGTGTGTGTGTGTGTGTGTGTGTGTGTGTGTGTGTGTGTGTGTGTGTGTGTGTGTGTGTGTGTTTGGGAGAAGAAGAAATACGAGATAAAAAGGAATGATGGACAGAGAGGAGGAGGAGGAGCAGGTGAAGGAAGAGGAGGAGGAGGAGGAGGAGGTGAAGGAAGAGGAGGAAGAAGAAGAGGTTAAGTAAAGAAGAATTAAGGAGATGATGGAGAGTTAATGATGAAGATTTAAAAAGGGAGATAGAAGAGAGAATAGAATAAAGAAGGAAGAAGGATGTAGGAAGAGGGAGCGAATGAAGGAAGAACAAACACAGGAGGAGTGATGAGGGAAAAATTAGGAAGGAGGAGGAAGGGAAGATAAAAAAGGAGGAAGGGAAGATGAAAAAGGAGAGGAGTCGATGAGGAAGAGGAGGAGGAGGAAGAAGAGGAAGGATAATTTAATGGAAGGAAGGAGATGGAAGAGGAGGGTAAGAAGAAGAGACTGGAAGGAAGGCCCAAGAGGAAGAGAGAGGAGGAGGAGGAGGAGGAGGAGGAGAGGAGGAGGAGGAGGAGGAGGAGGAGGAGGAGGAGGAAGAAGAGGAGGAGGAGGAGGAAGAAGAAGGCGGTTAAGAAGAAGGGACTTGGAAGAAAGGCCCAAGAGGAAGAAGAAGAAGAAGAAGAAGAAGAAGAGGAGGAGGAGGAGGAAGAAAAAGAAGAAGAAGAAGAAGAATAGGAGGAGGAGGGGGAAGAAGAAGGCGGTTAAGAAGAAGAGAATTGGAAGAAAGGCCCAAGAGGAAGAAGAAGAGGAGGAGGAGGAGGAGGAGGAGGAGGAGGAGGATCGCAGGTGCTGATGAAGCTCATTAATCAGCAGGTGATATTACACACTCCCGTCCTTCCCTGCTGACTATGCTGACCTGCTCCTGCTGACTCTTTCCCTACCTGCTGATTCCTCTCCTGACAATTTTTTCTCCTTATATTTTTTTCCCCATTTTTTTAATTTTTTTTTTGCTTCTGATTGACTTTTTCCTGCTGACGTCACACTCTCTCTCTCTCTCTCTCTCTCTCTCTCTCTCTCTCTCTCTCTCTCTCTCTCTCTCTCTCTCTCTCTCTCTCTCTCTCTCTCTCTCTAACTTTTCCTTCCTGTCATTCTATAATTCTTCCTACAAATAATTTTTCCCTTTAATCCAAATTCCTTTTTTTTTCCATTCTTCCTTAATTTCTTTCCTTTTCTTTCTTCCTTCCTCTTCCTAACCTCCTTTCCTTTTCCTTCCTTTTTTCTCCTCATTTTGGTGTCTTTTTCCTCTTCTCGTTCTCAGATAATTTTCTTCTCAGTGACTATTATATTTTTTTCCAAAGGCATTTCGACTTCCTTAATTACCTTGTATATCCCTACTCTTTTTTCTTCTTTATTTATGTTATTTATTTATTTTCTTCTGTTATTTATTCCTTATTTATTTATTAATTAGTACCTTTTATTTATTTCTCAGCATTTTATTCATTTATTTTATTTATTTATTTTCTTTAGTAATTTATTCTTTTTTATTTATTTTATTTATTTGCTTAAGTAATTTATTCTACTTTATTTATTTTATTTGGTAATTTATTCTTTATTTATTTTCTTACCTTATTTCTTTATTCTAATTTTCTTTCTTATTCCTATTATCTTTCTCTTATCTTATTTTCTTTCTCTTATCTTATTTTCTTTATTTACCTTATTTCTTTATTTTCCATTTATTCTTATTCTATTTTCTTTATTTTCCTTTTTTTTTATTTCTTTTATTTTATTCCTATTATTCTTTATTTTCCTATTTATTTCTTTATTTTCCTATTTATTTCTTTATTTTCCTATTTATTTCTTTATTTTCCTATTTATTTCTTTATTTTCCTATTTATTTCTTTATTTTCCTATTTATTTCTTTACTCAGCATCTTATTTTATTATTATTTTTAACAGATTTTCTTCTTTTTTCCCTAGTAGGTCAGTGTTGCCAAGAAAAAAATATACCTTATGATGCCTGGATTGGCTATACTGATTATTATCATTTTTTATTAGGGGTCAAATTAAAGGTTTTGAGTCGTTATTAATAAGCCTAATGGACGGAGATTAAGGGTTTAGACTAATTACCCCCAGCGCCGCTCCCTAATTGGCTGAAGACTTGACAATTAGTGGCACTGAGAAGGCTAATGAGCTCAGGGGGAAGGCAGGTGAAGGGGGGGGGCGAATTTAGTTTTCTTTTCTATTTTTTTTCTATTTTTGAATACTGTGTTGATTTTTTTTTAATGCTGTGTTGATTTTTTTTTTTTTAATGCTGTGTTGATTTTTTTTTTAATGCTGTATGGATTTTTTTTTTTTTTTAATGCTGTGATGATATTTTTTTTTTAATGCTGTGTGGATTTTTTTTTTTTTAATGCTGTGTGGATTTTGTTTTATTTAATGCTGTGGGGATTTTTTTTTTTTAATGCTGTGTGGATTTTTTTTTTTTAATGCTGTGGAATTTTTTTTTTTAATGCTGTGTGGATTTTTTTTTTTTAATGCTGTGTGGATTTTTTTCTCCCTTGGAATACTGTATGGTTTTTTCAAATTATTTCTGGGTTTGGACAGCTGGTGCCTTTTTTACCTTTATTTATAATTTTTTTCATCATAATCATTCATTGGTATACACGTTTTGCATCTTAACCTTTTTTTTTTTTTTTTATTATTATTATTATTATTATTATTATTATTATTATTATTTTTTTTTTTTTTTTTTTTTTTTTTTTTTTTTATAACCCTACACTCACATCTGAAATCTGAAATGAAAATGGCCTGACCTTACTGATCTTTATTGACCTTTTACATACCTGAGAATTACTCTACTCTAGAATTATTCCTACTAGAATTACTCTACTCTTATTATTATTATTTGTTTTTTGTTAACTGATAAAAAGGGAAAAATTATAATGGAGTAAAACGATAGATATTATAAATTGAACGTAAAAAAGTATATATGTATATATTAATTGAAAAATAAATCTACTTAAATAAATGATAGATGAAAATATAGTAATTGAACGGCTAGAAATGAACTTATAATTGAACATTGATAAAATTTAATATTTTAGCAAAAATTAGATGAACAAGCGTAAATTCATGGCATAAAAGAAAAAATCCAGGATATGAAATTTACAAACTTATAAAGAATACACTCAATGAGTTAATTTTTTTCATTCTTGTATAGAAAGTAGAGATTTAAAGCAATGATGAATACTATTTGTTGCATCCTCTAAGATAACACTAAGAAGAAGAAGGGGGCTACACGGAACGCATTGAAGGGGAAGGAGAACGTAAGAGGGGAAAGGAAGGGAAGAGGGGAATGGGGTTGGGGAAGGGAAAGGAGTAGGTGAAAGGAAGAGGGGAAAGGAGTAGGTGAAGGGAAGAGGGGAAAGGAGTAGGTGAAGGGAAGAGGGGAAAGGAGGAGGTGAAGGGAAGAGGGGAAAGGAGTAGGTGAAGGGAAGAGGGGAAAGGAGGAGGTGAAGGGAAGAGGGGAAAAGAAGACGGGAAAGGCCTGGTTCGAGGTTTAAGAATTTCGTCGTCCAGGGAACCATAGACCATCCGAGGGGAAGGGAGGGGGCGCAAAGGGGTGTGAGGGGGCGGCTACCCCTTAATTAAAAGTTACGCGACAACCCGGTTTCGAGTACGCCTTTTCCTGTCTGAGTTATGTGTGGCGGCGTCAGTGGCAGGGGGAAGGGGGGGGGGCGTTGAAGGGGAAGGCAGGGGCGTTGAAGGGGTAGGGAAGGGGAAGGCAGGGGATGAAGGAAGGGGGAGGCAGGGGGGAAGGGAAGGGGAAGAGGAGGAATGGAGAAGGAAAAAGCTCGGTCGATGTTGAAATATAAAGAGTGAAAAAGGAAAAAAAGGTGAAAAGGAAGAGAGAGAGAGAGAGAGAGAGAGAGAGACTTAAGGCACATTTCCGTCTCCTCGAAGATTACTGCCAACATATTTCCTTCAAACTTTTTATCCTTGTTATTACGAACACACGAAACATGGAGGTAAAGTCTCTCTCTCTCTCTCTCTCTCTCTCTCTCTTCTCTCTCTCTCTCTCTCTCTCTCTCTCTCTCTCTCTCACATCTGTTTTTTCTGTTTCTCTATCTTTTATTCTCTGTTTTTCTGTCTCTGTTACTGTCTTTTTTCTCTCCCTCTATCTCTCTCTCTGTCTATCTTTATTTCTCCGTCTTTCTGTCTCTGTAAGTCTTTTTTTTCTTCTCTATCTCGCTGTCTGTCTTTTTTATTCTCTCTCTCTCTCTCTCTCTCTCTCTCTCTCTCTCTCTCTCTCTCTCTCTCTTCTCTCTCTCTCTCTCTCTCTCTCTCTCTCTCTCTCTCTCCGGCGGTCCATTTTCTATCTGCCTTCCCTTTTCTTTATTTAATCCCAGACTTCGCTAATGTTATCATCTGCGCGCACCCATTAAGCTGAGTTGTGACCCGGGGTTCTTGAAAGCTTAATGCGCCTCACCCGTGGGCTTTATCTCTCTCTCTCTCTCTCTCTCTCTCTCTCTCTCTCTCTCTCTCTCTCTCTCTCTCTTCTCTCTTCACCTCATCTCTTCATATCTCCATCTCTTTCTCTTCATCTCTCTCTCTCTCTCTCTCTCTCTCTCTCTCTCTCTCTCTCTCTCTCTCTCTCTCTCTCTCTCTCTCTCTCTCTCCTCTCTCTATCTCTCTTCCCATCTCTCTCTTCTCTCCTCTCTCTCCTCTCTCTCTCTCTCTCTCTTCTCTCCCTCTCTCTCTCTCTCTCTCTCTCTCTCTCTCTCTCTCTCTCTCTCTCTCTCTCTCTCTCTGTCTCTGTCTCTGTCTCTCTCTGTCTCTCTCTGTCTCCTCTCTCTCATAACAACCATAATTTTATCCTAATGTTTACGTTAATTTGTACGTGTTTTTTACGTGTATTTTTCTGTGTTTGTTTTGCGATGAGTGAATATTTGGTGTTTGCGGTGTTGCTTGGTGTGGTGTGTGTGTGTGTGTGTGTGCGTGGTGTGTGTGTGTGTGTGTGTGTGTGTGTGTGTGTGTGTGTGTGTGTGTGTGTGTGTGTGTTGGTGTTTGCGGTGTTGTTTGGTGTCTCCCTAAAGAGTGTTTCGCGTGTGTTGCAACGGTCTGTTTGTGGTGTGTGTGTTGTGTGTGTGTGTGTGTGTGTGTGTGTGTGTGTCTTCGTCTTCTCTCTCTTTTCTCTAGTTCTCTTTTTCTCTTTTCTCTTAATTTCTCTTTTCCCTTTTTTTTCTCTTTCTCTTCTCCTCTCTCTCTCTCTCTCTCCTCTCTCTCTCTCTCTCTCTCTCTCTCTCTCTCTCTCTCCTCTCTCTCTCTCTCTCTCTCTCTCTCTCTCTCTCTCTCTCTCTCTCTCATCGTATTTTAACGTGTAAATATCTTCTTGTTTCTTTATTCATCTATTCATGTATTTATTTATTTATTTATTCATTCATACATTTCTTTCATTTTTATCTCTAGTCTTTCCTTCTTTCCTTTTTCTCTTACTCTATTCTTTCTTTTTGTTTCTTTTGTTCATTTGTAGAATTTAAAAAAACTTATTACTATTATTATTAGTAGTAGTAGTAGTCGTAGTAGTCGTAGTAGTAGTCGTAGTAGTAGTAGTAGTAGTAGTAATAGAGTTGTAGTTGTAGTAGCAGTAGTAGTAGTAGTTGTTGTAGTAGTAGTAGTAGTAGTAGTTGTAGTTGTAGTAGTAAGTAGTTGTTGTTGTTGTAGTAGTAGTAGTAGTAGTAGTAGTAGTAGTAGTAGTAGTTGTTGTAGTTGTAGTTGTAGTAGTAGTAGTAGTAGTATTTTTATTATTATTATTATTATTATTATTGCTATTATTATTATTATTATTATTATTATTATTATTATTATTATTATTATTATTAACAAAAGAGATTAACAACAATAGAACATAATGAAGAATAAGACGAATAAAGAAGTAGGGAATAAAGAGAGGGAGTAAGAAGAAAATGTAATAAAGAAGATGGAGAGCAACACACACACACACACACACACACACACACACACACACACACACACACACACACACACACACACCAACTCAACATGAAACTAATTAAATAGATAAAAAACATGATAAAGAAGAAGAATAATGAAAAAGAATAATAATGAAGTCCTTAGAGAGAGAGAGAGAGAGAGAGAGAGAGAGAGAGAGAGAGAGAGAGAGAGAGAGAGAGAGAAAGAAAGAGAGATGATAATATACAAATAGAGGAAGCGGGGAATGAAAGAAATAAACAATAATTGATTAATTGGAAGAGGAAGGAAAGGATAAGGAAGAAGTAAAATAGAGGATGTGAAGGAGGAGTGGAAAGAAGAAGAAGAAGAAGAAGAAGAGGAGGAGGAGGAGGAGGAGGAGGAGGAGGAGGAGGAGGAGGAGGAGGAGGAGGAAGGAGAAGAGGAGGAGAGAAGAAGAAGAAGAAGAAGAGGAAGAGGAGGAAGAGGAGAGAAGAGGAGGAGGAGGAGGAGAGAGGAGGAGGAGGAGAGAGGAGGAGAGGAGGAGGAGGAGGAGGAGGAGAGAAGAAGAACAAGAAGATGAGAGAACTAAATAATGAATGATAAATGTAAACAAAACAAAACTAAAAAATAGGAAAAAATATAGAGACGAAGGAGAGAAGAAAAGGAAAAGAAAATGTATCCAAAGAAATGACAGAAAAGAAAAGAAAGGGAAGAGAAAGCAAACGAAGAAATATATATCATAACAAATACAATAGATATAATAAAATATTCATGTAGAAAAGAGGAAAAAATTAATGCAAAATAAAGGAGAAAAGTAATGGAGGAAAAGAGAGAGAGAGAGAGAGAGAGAGGAAAAAAGATAAAGAAATTAAGTCAAGGAGTGAGGAGATTAGAAGAGAGAGAGAGAGAGAGAGAGAGAGAGAGAGAGAGAGAGAGATAGTACAACTAGTCTTTCCAACACCTCATTACACACACA
>JACEEZ010023119.1:45000-52500 GCA_016584305.1 Chionoecetes opilio
TCGCCTTCCTCTTCATCACAGGCTTTCCTAAGAGGCTTTCTTTTTCCTCCCCCCGCCTGTCTCTTTCCTCACTTCTCCGCCTCTTTATTGCACATTGCCTTCTTCTTCCTCTTCTTTTTGCCCTCTTATTTCTTCCTCTTTTTTGTGCCTCGCTTCCCATTTATTCTGATTTTTATTTAGTGTTATTAGCGGGTTTTTTTTTTTCTTTCTTAAGCGTCTTTTCATTTCTTTTTCTTCCTAATTTTTGTTTTTGTATTCGAAAGTTTGATATTTTTTATTTATTTATTTTTTGTTATCGTTATTATTTTATTATTATTATTTTTGATGTTATTATTATCATTCTCATTACTACTGTTGTTGATATAAGTACCTAGTAGTAGTAGTAATAGTAGTTACGAGCGAGCGCGAAGCGCTCGTGAGTCTTCACTCACTCGGATTTTTCCGGGTTAATCGGCCGACCCGACCCGGCCGACCATCACGCTTTTCAGGAGCTTATATCTTTGGAATCCCGCTTCCGATTGACAAGCGGTCTTCGCTATCTGGTAGCCCCATTCAATCCCTACTGTTGCAGTGTTAAAAGGCAAAACTAAATGCAGTTTAGATGACAGCAGTCAAATTTCCTTGCTATCGAGAGTCCGGGTGACTCTCCTCGCCGCACGCACGCCGCACCCGAAACCCGCCGCACGTGCGCACGTGCGGCGGTATATAGTTTTTTGAGCAAATAGTACATTGTGATCCGTAATAATTGTCAGATTTATTCATATATTTATTTGTATTTGTTATTTTTGTGGTAATTTATGGTTTAAAGAATACATAATTAGATACACGAGGGTAGCAGGACCACAACCTTGCTTTCCTCCTTCATCCACTATTCCTCCTACTCCCTTTTTTCCCACCTTTTGATGTCAATTTCATTCTGTCCACTTCTATTCCTCATCTTTTATTAGTCTTTTTTAAATCTCTCTCTCTCTCTCTCTCTCTCTCTCTCTCTCTCTCTCTCTCTCTCTCTCTCTCTCTCTCTCTCTCTCTCTCTCTCTCTCTCTCTCTCTCTCTCTCTCTCTCTCTCTCTCTCTCTCTCTCTCTCTCTCTCTCTCTCTCACTTTTCACTACCTTTACCTCTTTCCCCTTTCTCCCTTTACCCTCCTCTCCTTCACCCTCTCTCTCTCCTCTCTCCTCCCTCCTCCTCCTCCTCCTCCTCCTCCTCCTTCCTCCTCCTCCTCCTCTCGTAGCCTGTTGGACTCTGATAAAGTTATTTGTATTTTTTAACACCATATAAAAAAGCCGTGAACAGACACCTAGGGCGGTGGTGGTGGCGGTGACGGTGGTGGTGGTGGTTGCGGTGGCGGTGGTGGTGGTGGTGGTGGTGGTGGTTGCGGTGGTGATATATGGTCAATAACGATCAATGAAAAAAAAGGTACTCTACGGAAATGTTGCCACTTAGGTGAACACACACACACACACACACACACACACCACACACACACACACACACACACACACACACACACACACACACTGCGTTATACACTTCATACTTAATTATATATATTTTAGTATGTGAAATAACGGAGCTGTTTCCATACTTTTGTAACAAGTCTGAGCAATAAGTAATTTTCAGTTTCAGTTTTCAGTTACACACACACACACACACACACACACACACACACACACACACACACACACACACACACACACACACACACACACACACACACACACACACGCGCGCGTCTCATACAGTGAACTGGTCTAGACAAAAGAAGAGAGATATAAAAAAAAGTAGTAGTAGTAGTGAAGGTGAATTTAATAGTGATAGTAGTGATAGCGATGGAATCTATTAGTAGTGAAGGAGGAGAGCCAGAATAGTAGTAGTAGTAGTTGCAGTAGTAGTAGTAGCAGCAGTAGTAGCAATAGCAGTAGAACCAGTAGCAATAGCAGCAGTAATAGCGGCAGCAGTAGTAGTAGCAGCAGCAGTAGTAGTAGTAGTAGTAGTAGTAGTAGTAGTAGTAGTAGTAGTAGTAGTAGTAGTAGTAGCAGCAGCAGCAGCAGCAGCAGCAGCAGCAGTAGTAGTAGTAGTAGTAGTTGCAGTAGTAGTAGTAGCAGTAGCAGCAGTAGTAGCGGCAGCAGTAGTAGTAGTAGTAGCAGCAGTAGCAGTAGTAGTAGTAGTAGTAGTAGTAGCAGTAGCAGTAGCAGTAGCAGCAGTAGTAGCAGCAGCAGTAGTAGCAGCAGCAGTAGTAGCAATAGCAGTAGAACCAGTAGCAATAGCAGCAGTAGTAGCGGCAGCAATAGCAGTAGCAGCAGTAGTAGTAGTAGTAGCAGTAGCAGCATCAGTAGTAGCAGCAGTAGTAGTAGCAGTAGTAGCAGCATCAGTAGTAGCAGTAGTAGTATAGGTGTAGGTGGCGTGGCATTAAAGGTGCAGTAACAGATAGGCGGCGCAGCATGATATACAACCCATCTATCATCACATTCCGATAAAATTGCGAAATGGCTGATCAAACACTGGTGTGAATTATGTATCGCCCCCCTGCCCCCCTTGCCCCCCCTCTGCCCCCCCCGCCCCCCTTCGCCGGGCCGCAGTTGTGACGGTAAGCGCTCGTAATGCCCTGATTTACTGCCCATCCATCAACTCGTTCCTATCACCCCTAATATTGCTATGCCCCCCTATGCATTGCCCCCCCCCCTCCCCTCTATTCCCCTCTTTCTGCCTGCCTGTTTTGCGCTCTCTATGTCTGTTTTTCTCTCTCTCTCTCTCTCTGTCTGTTTCTCTCTCTCTATGTCTGTTTCTATCTGTCTGTTTTGCGCGCTCTGTCGGTTTCGATTTTTTTTTTCTCTCTCTCTCTCTCTCTCTCTCTCTCTCTCTCTCTCTCTCTCTCTCTCTCTCCTCTCTCTCTCTCCTCTCTCTCTCTCTCTCTCTCTCTCTCTCTCTCTCTCTCTCTCTCTCTCTCTCTTCTCTCTCTTTCTCGCCTCGCTCTCTCTCTCTCTCTCTCTCTCTCTCTCTCTCGCTCTCTCTCTCCTCTCTCTCCTCCTTCTCTCTCTGTCTCTCGTCTCTCTCTCTCTCTCCTCTCTCTCTCTCTCTCTCTCTCTCTCCTCTCTCTTTTTCTATCTGTCTTTATTCTCTCATCTCTCTCTCTCTCTCTCTCTCTACTCTCGTATATTATAGTGGTGTAGTTATTAAAGTTTATTATTTCATACTACTACTACTACTACTACTACTACTACTACAACAACAACCATTACCACAAAAACACCTCACATACAATCCTAAATCCAACCTCACACACACACACACACACACACACACCACAACACACACACACACACACACACACACACACACACACACACACATCCCTCCCCTCCCTTGTATCTAATTTCCATTCTCACTCTTTCTTTCCTTCCTCCCTCCCTCTCTCCCTCCCTCCTTCCACCCCCTCCACCCCTCCACCCATCAATCCCTCGTCAGCCTCCACCAAGGGCCTCTCAGTGGAAGCGTAAGGGCGCCTCCACCAAATCAGGGACACCACTCAAAAATAGGGTCCTTTCGACCTTCTCCCTCCTCCCCAAAAGGGCCAAAAGGGTCATTTCGTCAGGAGTTTAGGGCAATGGAGAGCTTTACGGCGCGTCTGCTGAGAGGAGGATGAGGGATAAGGCTCGGGAGGAGGAGGAGGAGGAGGAGGAGGAATAGGAAGGAGGAGGAGGAAGAAGGAAGGAAGAGGAGGTGATAGTGGTAAGAGAGAGATGCGTGAGAAGTTGAGGTGATAAGTGCGTGTGTGTGTGTGTGTGTGAGAGAGAGAGAGAGAGAGAGAGAGAGAGAGAGAGAGACACGACTCAAAGAGAAACTAATTAAATAGATAAAATACATGATAAAAACAGAATAACTAGGGGGGGGGGGCACTCAGTAGAGTGCATACCTCCGCCCGAATATAAAAAAGTTTAAAATATATATTATATATATATATATATATATATATATATATATATATATATGTGCACTCAGTATGAGCGCATACCTCCGGCCGAATATTTCATCAATTGGTTGCCATGGCAACACTTGTCAATAGATTTCATCCAAAATTAAATTAGTCCTTCCTTATACCAAATAGACTTGGTATACCGAGTTTGGTCCAAATCTATTCGTAACTTTTCGAGAAATCCTGTACACTGACAGACAGACAGATCGGGGTGAAAACATAACCCCTTCAACTTCGTTGGCGGAGGTAATAAAAAGGAGAATAATAATGAAGTCCAGAGAGAGAGAGAGAGAGAGAGAGAGAGAGAGAGAGAGAGAGAGAGAGAGAGAGAGAGAGAGAGAGAGAGAGAGAGAGAGAGGTGGTTTGATGGAACACTCACGCCTCATTAGTGAAGGCCTACTGGGTCACCTGGCAGTGTTATGAGGGTTCATGAGTGGCCGGGGGGCTGAGGGGAAGGTGAGGGGTTCTTTCCTTCCCCTCATGCCTCGTACTCGTGTCTCATTCCTCATATATTACTCCAGCAATTTTCTCTAAAAGTATAACAGTTAATGGAATACTAATTACATCCTAGATCATAGCAAAGAAATTATCTCACTTAACAACTCTGACTATGTGCATTCTTCCTCTAGGTCCTAGGACTACCGTAGATAACACTAAAGTCGCCAGGAGAACGTTTCTTTTTTATTAACAGACGTGTGGTGGCGTTAACATTTCTACATCCATGATTTCAGGAAAGTTAGAAGGGGCTATCTGGAGAGTCTGTGTCATTTTGTGTCTTCATCTGTGTCATAGTATGGCTACAAATCAACAAATTACAAAAATAAAACCGAGTGGCTACGTTGATAACGGGCTACACTAAGGTCGCCATCTAGTGTTTATGTTTTGAGTGTCCTCCCGCCGTCGTCGTCACCCGAAAAAAAAACTATTAGGGAAATTGTAAACCGTCTATACTTGCAGACACAAAGCATAAAACAACGCTGAAACAGGGTAGATTATACAGTCATGATATAAACTACTGTGTATCATCTTCAGTGGCACATACAAATCAGTAGTGATGCTATAATTCGTAATATATGGCGCCTGGCAACGTTAGGGCAGGTGGCGACTAAAGTGTTATCTACGGTAATAGTTACGTAGTAAAATGACAGAAAGTATTCGCCAACAATCACGGTCAATGTTTTGCGGCCCTCTGCCCATGAACACCATTTTGATCACAAATACGTGAAATAGGCCGAGATGAAAAATTTGTCATCCAATTGGAGTAATATAATGAACATGAGTATAACAGTATAGGAGTAATATCAATAAGTAATATTTTCAAGAAGTGTTTTGTCTGTATGAACGGTTTGGGCCAGCCTATTTTTTAATTAATGATCATGTGAGAAGAGGTTTTGATGCGTAACTATATCACAACACAAAAATACAGACACACAAAAGAAAAAAAACACTTACAATATTACAAATGAAACAAATAACACTTGGAAAATAAAACAATCCTCCTCCTCTCCTCCTATTCCTCCTCTTGCTTTTCTTCCTCTTTCTTCCTATCGTCGTCTTTCTTCCTCCTCTTCCTCCTCCTCCTCCTCTTGCTTTTCTTCCTCTTTCTTCCTATCGTCGTCTTTCTTCCTCCTCCTCCTCCTCCTCCTCCTCCTCCTCCTCCTCCTCCTCCTCCTCCTCATTTGCATTTCCTCATAAGTAAGAATTATTTTTCCTCGGATCACGCGGTGGTATTTTCCTTAATTATGGCGGGAATAATTTAAGTGTCTCGTTAATTGGGAACTTTTTCGGGTGTTGAGGTGATGAGTGGTGATAGTGGGGGGGGAGGGGTAGAGGGGAAGGGGGGGCGAGGGGAGGGGGGGTAGAGGGGAAGGGGTGTGTGTGTGTGTGTTTTTTTCCTTCCCTACTTTTTAGGGTAATAATGGCTGTTTTAGGGTGTTTATATCTTATTAGGGATTTTTTTCGAGTATGGTCCCTCGCCTCTCTCTCTCTCTCTCTCTCTCTCTCTCTCTCTCTCTCTCTCTCTCTCTCTCTCTCTCTCTCTCTCTCTTTCTGTGTCTGTCTCTCTCTCTCTCTTTTTATTGATTTTTTGTTGTTTTCGCTTTTATATTTGTTATGTGTAATGATTTTTTGTATTCTTTTCAGGTATGTTGAGTGATGATGATGGTGATGATGATAGTGAGGGTCCCTTGATGGTGATGATAGTGATGGTGAGTAATGAAAGTGGTGCGATGGTGGTGGTGTTGAGCAGGAGGAGAAGGAGGAGGAGGAGGAGGATGAGAGGAGGAGGAGGAGGAGGAGGAGGAGGAGGAGGAGGACTGAGAGGAGGAGGAGGAGGACTGGGAGGAGGAGGAGGAGGACTGGGAGGAGGAGGAGGAGGAGGAAGAGGAAGAGAAGAAGAAGAAGAAGAAGAAAGGAGAAGGAGAAGGAGAAGAGAAGAAGAAGAAGGAGGAGGAGGAGGAGGAGGAGGAGGAGGAGGAGGAGGAGGAGGAGGAGGAGGGGGAGGAGGACTGGGAGGAGGAGGAGACTGGGAGAGAGGAGGAGGAGGAAGAGAAGAAGAAGAAGAAGGAGGAGGAGGAGGAGGAGGAGGAGGAGGAGGAGGAGGAGGAGGAGGAGGAGGAGGAGGAGGATGTAGGAGGACAAGGAAGATGATGAGGATGATAATGAGGAAAAATTTAAGAAGAAAGAAGAAAATAATAGAAAAATAGAAGAATTAGAATAAAGAAAACGATAAAGTAAAAAAAAAACAGACCAAGACGATGATGATAACGAGGAAAACAATAGCAGGAAGAGGACAAAATAAATGATCAAGAAATAAAAGACAAATGAAGAAATAATTGCAGTGCTGATTGGTGGTGATTTTTTTTGGGGGGGGGGGATTTTTTTTTTCTTCAGTTATCTTCATTTTATTGATTCATTTATTTATGTTTTTTGCTGTATTCTTATTAATCAATGGTTATAGTCTGTTTTTTTACGAGGCGAAAATTCCATTCTATCTTAACCCCTTGAGACCCAGAACGTAATTTCCATTGTAATTTGGGTACCATTAGACGATTTTTAGTGACTATAAGCAATATTTTATAGCTATGACCTGTTTAGTATCCTTGTCCACTAGTTAATGGGGTATATTCAGTCATTTTTCGTAATTGCAAGGCTAACAACAGACAATTTTATATAGCAAAGGAAAGATCTGGGCGTGAAGGGGTTAAGGTCTCCTGCCTAAAAGGATGCCTGTGTTTACCTGATAATATGGTTAACTATGATAAAATGCAACTGAAATTAAGAAGAAGCGTAGTATTCCCCCTCCTGGCATTAAATATCAGTTAGTAAGCAGCAATGGGTCAGGATTTTTCACCTCGTTAAAAAAAAACAGAGTATAGTCATGTGTGTATGTGTGTATATATATAGGTGTATAGGTTGTGTGTGTGTGTGTATATAGGTGTATAGGTTGTGTGTGTGTGTATATAGGTGTATAGGTTGTGTGTGTGTATGTATATAGGTGTATAGGTTGTGTGTGTGTGTATATATAGGT
>JACEEZ010023119.1:57500-60670 GCA_016584305.1 Chionoecetes opilio
AGGTGGAGAAAGGAGGAGGGAGGAGGAGGAGGGAGGAAGGGGGGAGGGGGAGAGGAGGGAGGAGGAGGAAAGGCGGCTCAGGTGGAAAGAGAGAAGGAAGAAGAAGAAAAGAAGAAGGAAGGAGAGAGGAGGCAGGGTACGGAGGGAGGTGGTTGGAGGCGCATCAGAGAGGAGAGAGAAAGAGAGGGGGAAAAGAGAGAGAGAGAGAGAGGGGGCGGCGAGAGGGACGGGAAGGGAAAAGAGAGATAGGAGGAAAAAAAGGAAGAGTGGAGAGGAACAAGGAGGAAAGGAATAGAAGAGACGGTGCGGTGGGATGGAAGACAAGGAGGAGGAGGGGGAAAGGGAGGAGGGGGGAGGAGGAGGAGGAAGAAGAGGAGGGAAGAAAAGGGAAAGGGGAGGAGACATGGGGAAAAGAGGTGGCGTTATAGAAGAGATTTTGAGAGAGGGACATGCCCAGAGAGAGAGAGAGAGAGAGGGTAGGAAACAAGGGGGAGGAGGAGAAAGGGAGATTGCTAGAAAGAAAATCCTGGAGCTTGGCGATTTTAGCATCCTCGTGTAGAGTTATGGTTATGGCTTTGTTGATCACGGGTGGAGCCGCTCGCGAAGAAGGGAGAGAGAGAGAGAGAGAGAGAGAGAGAGAGAGAGAGAGAGGGGGTGGGAAGAATGAGAGAGAGAGAGAGAGAGAGGGTAGAAGGAATGAGGAGAGAAGGTAGAAGAATGAGAGAGAGAAGGTAGAAGAATGAGAGAGAAGGTAGAAGGAGAGAGAGAAGGTAGAAGAAAGAGAGAGAGAAGGTAGAAGAATGAGAGAGAGAAGGTAGAAGAAAGAGAGAGAAGGTAGAAGAAAGAGAGAGAGAAGGTAGAAGAAAGAGAGAGAGAAGGTAGAAGAAAGAGAGAAGGTAGAAGAAAGAGAGAAGGTAGGAGAGAGAGAGAGAGAGAGAGCATGGGTGGAAAAGAAGTAAAAAAATAAAAGGAAATATTCTTAACTTTCTTTAGATTTAGATGTGATTTTTTTAATAGAATTTGAGATGGTGTGTGTGAGACTACTACTACTGCTACTACTACTACTACTACTACTACTACTACTACTACTACTACTACTACTACTACTATAACTGCTACTGCTACTACTACTACTACTGCTATTACTACAACAGTAGACCCTCTCTAAATCGAACCTGTATAATTAAAACTTCGGATAATTCGACTTATTTCAGGCCAGTTCAAAAAGTTGGCTCAAATAGGGATTAATAATACTAATACTAATGCTGATCGTTGTATTGAAGAATGATTAATCTAGCAATGCCTATCATTATTTTATGTCTTGTAGTAAGTTTTGTCTAATATGTGGTTTTTAAGGAATATCTGGAAGTATTATGTCATTGTGAATTGGCTGAAATAGGGACTTCTAATCATTGTAACAGAAAACTGACTCCAGATTTGTGTTCACCATGCACGAAAACTGCTAGGAACAAATTTTCAAACAAATCTATTTGCAAAAAATATTGTAAATTTTGCAAGGCCTTAATTTTTTTTGAGAATCACGTTTTTTTCAATAACTGAAAAACTCTGGCAGATAATGCAACATGTATAGAGAAGTAAATATGAAGTAGATCCACATCCTTTCACCTCCCCTAAGACTGGGATATGTAAGGCGTGTGTGTGTGATTTTGATTAATATTGTTATTTAATTATTGTAGTATTAGTTTTGTGTCTTTATTAACAGTAGAGTGTGACAGCTAAAAGGAACCTATCATATTTGTCTTGAGTTTTTTCCCCCTCTCTCTCTCTCTCTCTCTCTCTCTCTCTCTCTCTCTCTCTCTCTCTCTCTCTCTCTCTCTCTCTCTCTCTCTCTCTCTCTCTCTCTCTCTCTCTCTCTCTCTCTCTCTCTTCCTCTCCCTTCTTTCATTTATTTATTCATTATTTTTATTATTCCTTTCCATTTTTTACTATTAATTTCTATCTTATCTGTATTGTTTCATAGTCTTGTTTTGTTCTGTATATATATATTTCTTGCTTTTGTTTCTACTCCTTCCTTCATTCTCCTTCCTTCATTCGTTTCAATTCTCCATGTCTTTCCTTCTTCCCTCTCTCTTCTTCCTTCGTTCCTTCTCTCTCACTCCTACTTTCCTTCCTCTCCCTCCTTCCTTCCATTCGTTTCAATTTCTCCAAGTCTTTTCCTTCTTCCCTCCTTCATTCCTTCCTTCATTTTTTCATTATCAATTTTTTCCTTCTTCCCCTTCCTTATCTCATTCCTTCGTTCCTTTTCTTCCCTCCTACTTCCTTTCCTTCTCCTTCCTTCATTCCTTCTTCATTCGTTTCAATTTCCAACTCTTTCCTTCTCCCCTTCCTTCATTCCTTCCTTCATTCGTTTCAATTCTCCCAGTCTTTCCTTCTCCCCTTCCTTCATTCCTTCGTTCCTTCTCTTTACTCCTACTTCCTTCCTTCCCTCCTTCTTCCTTCATTCGTTTCAATTCTCCAACTCTTTCCTTCTCCCTTCCTTCATTTCTCTTCGTTCCTTCTCTTCTTCTCCTCCTACTTCCTTCTTCCTTCCTTACTCCTTCTCCTTCTATTCTTCGTTTCAATTCTCCAAGTCTTTCCTTCTCCCCTTCCTTCATTCCTTCGTTCCTTCTCTTTACTCCTACTTCCTTCCTTCCCTCCTTCATTCGTTTCAATTCTCCAAGTCTTTCCTTCTCCCCTTCCTTCATTCCTTCCTTCCCTTGCTTGCATTCCCTTGTTTCTCTCCTTCTCTCCTTCCTTTCCTCCATCCCTCTTGTCTCCTAGATCTATTCCCTGCTTCTTTATGTGACTTCATGTCCTCCTTCCTTCTGTTTACTCTCTCTCTCTCTCTCTCTCTTCCTCTCTTCTCTCTCTCTCTCTTCTCTCTCTCTCTCTCTCTCTCTCTCTCTCTCTCTCTCTCCATCTCTCTCTTGCCATAGCATTTAGAAAGTTAGTCTCTCCCTTCCGAAGAAGAATTTAAGACACACCTTCCCTCCTTCCCCCTTCTTCTTCCTTCCTTCCTTCCTTCCCCCCTCCCCCCCCCCCCTACCTCAGTGTGCTAATGCAATTTTTGCTCTGGGGGCGCGCCTGTCTCTGATTATACGGCCCCTCCTTCCCCTTTTCCCTTCTCCTCCTCCCCTTCCCCCCCTTTTTCCCCCCCTCCTCCCTCCTCC
>JACEEZ010023120.1:0-17809 GCA_016584305.1 Chionoecetes opilio
ATAGGAAAAATTTCCCTGGTTGAGTAAAAAAAAAAATTGGGGGCATCCCCTTGGGGGAAGGCCCCTGGGGGAAAAGGTTTTTTCAAATTTAAAAAAAAGTTTTTTAATTTGGGGGAATTTTTTGGGGGGTTAGAAATGACATTGGGAGGTAAGTAAGTTTTTTTGAAAAATTTTTAAAATTAAACATTTTCTTCCCCCCCGAAACCTAAACCCACCCCCCCCCCCCCAAAAAAAGTCCCCCCAAACCCCCGGGTGGGGGGTTCCCCCCCTCCCCTGTTTTTTTCCCCACCGTGGCCGGCTTCGGAAAAACCCCCGTTTTTCCCCGGAGGGTTTAAAAATTTTAAAAATTTGGCTGGACGCCCCCTTTCAAAAATATGGTTTTGACCCGCTTTTAAAACGATAAAAAGGATTTCTTATGGGGATTTAAGGGGCAGGGCGTCGGGGGAAAACCCTATAAGAACCACAACCCACCCCCCAACCCACAAAAAACCCCCCCCCCCCCCCCAAACCCCCCACACCCACCCCCAACCACCCCACACACACCAGAACCCCCCAAACCCCGAAAACCACCCCACTACAAAACTCCACACCAACCCAAATCAAACCCCAACAAAACACAAAAACACCCCACACACCAACCTGTGGTGGGGTTTTTGGGGGTTTGGGGTTTGGGGGGTTGGGGGTGGGGTGGTGGTGGTGGGGTTTTGTTGGGGGTGGTGTTGGTTGGGGGGTGGGTTGGGGGGTTGGTGGGGGTGTGGGGGGTTGGGGTGGTGGTTGGGGGTTGTTTTTTCCCCCTTTTGGTGGGGGGTTTTTGGGGGGGTTGGGGGGGGGTGGGTTTCGGGTTTTGGGGGTGGGGGGGTGGTGGTGGGGGGTTGGGGGGTGGTGTGGGTGGTGGTGGGGGTGGCGGCGGGGTGGGGGGGGTTGGGGGTGGTGGTGGTTGCGGGGTGGTGGGGGTTTTGGGGTGGGGGTGGGGTTGGTGGTGGGGGTGGTGGGGCGGGCGGTGGTGGTGGTGGTGGTGGGGGGTGTGGTGTGTGGTGGTGGCGGCGGTGGTGGTGGTGGGGTGGTGGTGGTGGCGCGGTGGTGGTGGTGGTGGGGGGGTGGTGGTGGTGGTGGTGGTGTGGGTGGTGGTGGTGGTGTGGTGGCGGCGGTGGGGTTTGGTGGGGTTTGGAGTGGTGGTTGAATGTAGTTTTTGGTGTGTGTGGTGGTGTGGGTGTGGTTGGTGTGTGTGTGGGTGGTGTTAGGGTGTGTTGTGTTTTGGTTTGTTTTGTTTTGGTGTGTGTGTGTGGTGGGGTGTGTTGGTGTGTGTGTGTGTTGTGTGGTGTTGTGTGTTGTGTGTGTGTGTGGTAGTAACGTAATCTTCACGAAATGAAAAAGAATGGTGATTGCAGGTTAATAATCTCATTGAGAGAAAAAAGATGATTTTCCATCAACATTTAATCAATATCATCACGATTAGTCTTACCCAAATCTTAAAAAAGAATGTAACTTCGCAAATTTCTGGGATATTTCTTTCGAGGATCCCATCCTGGTTTAGGTTCCATCCTGTTTTGGGGATGACGGACTCCAAACCCCAAACCCGTCGGCCATGCACGATTAGGACGTCTGCGAAATACAAGGTTTCCTCTTACAGATCAAAAAAAACGACGAGCGCACGGCGGTAGCAGCATCACCTTAACCCCTTTTTACCCCACAGCAACGATGGGGCACGTCCCGTTTCCGCAAATACTAATCAAATAACTTAATCAAGCGCCCTGTAAAAGTGGACCCGTAGACCCCTGCCAGTAAAACCTCACGCAAGGTTCCAAAATATCAAAGGGAAATTAAATTACTCTACACAAAATGCCAGAAGCATTATTTTAAAGCGTAACGAATTATTAGCATACGTTGTTGCCGAAACGCCAGATATCTTTAGTATCACTGAGAGTTGGGTCAACACAAAAGATAAACATTTATTACCTGAAATAGCCATTCCAGGCTAAAGACATTCCTAAATTGTCGCACGCATACAGCAGGTGGAGGTGTCATTCTTTACATTAAACAAAATTTGCAGGCAATCGAAATCGATAAAGTAAACAAAGATCATTATGACTCAGTCTACGCAAAGATTAAGCTAAACGGTAAATTGCTATCTATTGGGAGAATATATCGTCCTCCAAAATTTAATGCGGAAGTAGATTGCCTCCTGTATGACGAGATAAAGTCAGTTGTCAACAATAATAACGATACAATTATTTGTGGAGATTTTAACCTACCTCGTATAAACTGGAATAATAATTCTGCTGATAGAGAAGGTATGCGATTGCTTGATATGGTGAACGAAGTATATTTAAATCAGGTGGTCCGTGAGCCTACAAGGGATAATAGTATCCTAGATTTAGTTTTCACTACCGACATTGATCTGATTGATTACTGCGATATAGGTGAACATTTGGCAAACAGTGATCACAGGCTAATCAGATGCGGCATAAAATGCAATGTAGACATCACAGAAAATCGGTTACTAGTCCCAAATTATAATAAAGCAGATTTCACGAAGATCAGCAGGGTACTAAGCGAAGTTGAATGGATTGACCTACTAAATGGTAATAACGCCGAAAACATGTGTAATGTATTCACAAATAAACTCCAATCGGTGGTAGAAAAACATGTTCCCATGGTAAGAAAACGTTTGAATAACATTAACAGACCCAGTTGGATGAATAATGAGATCCAACAAATCATTGGCAGCAAGCGCCGAGCGTATAAAGTTTACAAACGATCAAATGCAGACTGCGATTCTAGAGAATACAATGACGTAAAACGTCGCTGCAAAGGACTAATAAAGTCTAAAAAGCGTGGGTATGAAGAAAAAATTGCAAAGGAATCCAAATCAAACCCGAAAAGGTTCTTTCAATACGTTCGAAATAAGGAAAACGTCAAAACAAGTATTGGGCCACTGAAAGATAATAATAATATCTTGGTAAATGATAATAAGTGTATGGCGTTCGTACTCAATGAATACTTTAATGCGGTATTTATTAAAGAAGACGAAACTCCATTACCAGAACCAGTAAACATGTATGCGGGACTCGAAAGGGATGGACTGGTAATAGGAGAGATAACAGTAGACGAAATATCAAAGTATTTGCTGAAACTTGACCCAGCAAAATCCGTGGGGGTGGACGAAATCTCGCCGCGACTACTTTGCGAATGTCACAGTCAACTTTCGCTCCCATTAAAGATTATTTTCAATAAATCGCTAGGGGACAAAAATGTTCCTAGTATGTGGAAATTAGCTAATGTTACACCGATATTCAAGAAAGGGAGTAAGAGCATCGCAAGTAATTATCACCCAATTAGTCTAACGTCCGTGATTGTTAAACTATTTGAGAAAATATTGCGGGATAAAATAGTGTCTTTTCTCGATGAAAATAACTCAATACTAAACTCCCAGCATGGATTTCGAAATAAGAGATCCTGCTTAACAAACATACTGGATTTTTTTAATGTCATTTATTCAAACTGGGACGCTAAAATTCCCTCGGATGTAATATACCTTGATTTTCAGAAAGCCTTCGATACAGTTCCCCATAAGCGACTGTTGACCAAGCTAAGGGCAAATGGCTTAGGAGAGCAATTATGTTCATGGATTGGCGATTGGCTTTCAAATCGTAAACAACGGGTAGTAATAAATGGCGAGGCATCTGATTGGTTAGATGTTACTAGTGGGGTGCCTCAGGGCTCGGTCTTGGGTCCTACTCTTTTTCTGATATATATCAACGATCTAGACTGCGGACTTGTATCTAAAATACCGAAATTTGCAGATGACACCAAATTAGGCGGTAAAGCATATATTAGAGAAAACTGCGAACTCATACAAAGTGATCTCGACAAACTATCAGATTGGAGTGATAAATTACTTAAAATTCAATTCCGATAAATGTAAAGTAATGCATATAGGCAAAGATAACCTCAAATATAACTATCAAATGCAAACTAAATCGTTAACTGAAGTACAGCAGGAAAAGGATTTAGGTGTCATCATCAGTAATGATCTGAAAACCAGTCCGCATTGCCTAGCTGCCAGTAAAAAAGCAAATATGATGTTCTGCTTTATTAAACGTAACTTTGAACATAAAACTCCGAAAGTAATGACACAATTATACACGTCCTTGGTTAGGTCGCACTTGGAATATGCCGTTCAATTCTGATCGCCCTGTTTCGTAAAAGATCGAGCCAAATTGGAATCAGTGCAAAGAAGAGCAACCAAACAAATTCCATCTCTGCGAAATTCATCTTATGAAGAGAGACTGCGGAAACTTAATATGTTTTCCTTAAAGGATCGTAGAATCCGTGGGGACGTGATAGAAACCTTTAAGATCCTAAAAGGTTTTGATGTCATTAATCAAGAAAACCTATTCGAGCTTTCAACTCAAGTGACAACAAGAAATAATGGTTTAAAACTAAACGGTCAACGTTGCATCACCGATCTCCGTAAAAATTATTTCAATGTTAGAGTCGTTGATCGATGGAACAAGTTACCAGCAAATGTTGTCGGAGCCAGCACAATAACTACATTCAAAAACAGACTTGACGCGCACTGTAAAGTAAATGGGTATTGATAGTGCGAATTCGTATCTAGTCCCCCGTATCAATTAGTTGTAGTGGTAGTGGTAGTTGTTGCTAGTATTTTTCATATCCTATCATTCTGCATTATGAAACTTCCATGTTCCTATCCTCTTTAGGGACATGGTATCATTTTCCAACTGTTTTCTTACAAGTAGTTGATAGTTAGTAGTATGTAGTTCAGCAGATACCCTCGCTATGGACCAATAGGCCTCCTGGTGTCTGTTATTCCTATGTAATCCTATGTAATCCTATGTAATCCTTCTCCTCCTCCGAGGAGGAGGAGGAGGAGGAGGAGATGGAGGAGGAGGAGGAGAAGAGGAAAAGAAAAAATTTGAAGTACGTATTGCCGAAATGAGCAAATCAAACCCTAAAGAATTCTACAGCTATGTTAAAAGGAAAAAAGTAATGACGTTGTTATGGTATGTTATGGTTCCCCCTTAAAATGTCTATTTTCTACTATTATTAAATGTATGTTTATTATATATGTAATTCTAAGATATGTAATTATAAGGATAATTGTTAATGATTAATTATCGCTGACGTGTCATGATGATGACGTATGGTGGCTGACGTGTCAGAAAGGTTCGTGAACGCTGAACCCATGGAAGTAGGCAGACTGGTTTTGGACGTCGTGAAGTGAAGACCTCCTTCCTGCGGTAACCCCGCAACCAACACTTGAGTATTGTTCCAACTTTTATATATTATGTTATTTTATAGGATTTGTGTAGAGCTCACACAACTGTACTGTTGTATTAACTGTGTATACTATGTATTCATGCTGGGTAGCAACTTAAAGTTAGCACTCTTAGGTTAAGTGGTGGTGGTTATGGTATGGTGTCTAGTTATATAGTGACTATTTATAACAAATTAAATAACTTTGTTAAACCTGGATCACTTTTGTGTTTCTGTTTGCCTTGACCCCTAGTTAGTTTGTAATTATGGCATAACAGAATTGGGGGCCTGTCCGAGAGTGGTCACTGCGATTGGTGATTGTGTTACGCGACCAGTGATTGGTTATTGTGTTAACGCGATGTGTGTCACCTGTGATTGGTGATTTGTGTTAAGTGACATTTGTTTGATTCACCTCCGAATGGTGAATTGTGCACTGTGATTGTGTTACGTGACTTGTGCTTCACTAGCACAATGCCTTTTGACTTGAGTAAGTTTATTGCTGAACCATCCGTTAATATTCTGACTGGGTCTGTTTTAAAGAAGGCGAGTGGATCAAATTAGCTCTTCTTTTATAATTTTAATATTAAAAGTTCATGGAGAAAAGCAGAGATTAAAAGTGCAGTGATTAAGGCCCTTGTTAACATGGAGGTACTGAGTACTAAAAGTTTTGAATTTTGTGTGATGAACCTGAATCAAGTGAAAGTATTCGAATGCTGGAAATTCAATTAGAGAGAGAAAAATTACAGGATCGAGAACGTGAACGAAAATTTCATTTGACATTGTTAGAAAAGAGTTCAATTAGATAGGGAAAAAAAAGGGAGGATTTTGTGTGAAAAGAGTTACTAAATGGATTCCATCTTTTAACGATATGATCCAGAAGAATTTTTTCTTCAATTTGAACATGTTGAAAAAAACACTTAGTTGGCTGATCTATATTGGTCTGTTTTAGTTCAGACTCACTAAAGGGAGGGTTTATCGACTTACCTATCACTTGAAAGTCATCAGCAGAGTAATTATACAACTATGAAAGGTTCAGTACTTCGGCATATGAACTTACAGAAGAGTTTTTAGGGCAAAGTTTCGAAACAGCTTTAAGGAACCGAATCAAACATACATAGAGTATGGTCATTCCCTAACGAAACTAAAGAAAAAGATGGCTTGCTGTGGGGGATGTAACACTTTTTGAACGTTGTGTGAGCTCATAGTACTGGAACAATACTTAAGGGGTGTACCTCAGGAAGTTAGGTGTATTTGCTTGAAAAGGAAGTAAAGACATTAGATAAAGCTGCATCTCTTGCAGAAAATTATAGTTCATTTGCAGAACCCAAAAAAAGGTTATGAAAAAACAGTCTTATCCAAAACGAGTCTCAACGTTATAGTACGCCTGTAAGTAATGTTATAATAAGAATGTGTGCCTACCAGTCCACATATGGTTTAAATATGCGAGGTGGTGCTGAAAAATATGACCTTTTTTGTAATTATTTGTAAGAACCCTGGGCACCACAAATTCAAATGTCCCAAGTTGGAAAAAGGATTCCGGGTAAAATTGAAGCTAGCTATATTGCAAATTTTGTGTTTTCGACCCAACAGATTTGCACAGACCTTGGGCAACGAGATAGTTCCACATGTCAAGGACCTCAAGAATTGTTTCACCCCTTTTAGTTTGGTGGTTTCGTCTCAGTCGACAAGGATAGTACGCCCTGTTCCAGTTACTATTTGCGGGATACTGGAGCGTCTCATAGTGTTGTGGTAAGGGAGTCCATTCCTTTTCTTGATGAAGTTTAAAACTGGTGAGCACGTACTTTTGAGGGGGTGGCTGGATCTACCATTTGTACCCTTACAAGGCTCTATCTCAAGACTGATTTGCTTTCGCAGCCCGTTACAGTTGCCGTTCAAGATTCTTTACCAGTAGATAGAGTTACTTTTCTATTGGGAAACGATGTTGCGGGTAGTCGGGTAGTACCTGATCCTATTGTGTGTTCCTTCCCATTAGATAAAGCCCCTGTTGCTGAGGTTGAAAAGGAAATTCCAGGGTGTTTCCTGCGTGTGCTGTTACACGTAGCCAGGCCCGTGAAAATATGAACAAGGATTGTGGTTGGTACTGCGGGTGGTAAGCTGGAAGATGATGAACTTGGTATATTGTTTGGTGATAGAAAATTTTTAGAGGTAACCCAACTTGACCAATCAATTGTAGTTAATAAATTTTAAAAGTACTGATGTTTAGTCTTGAGCCCAAAGGAATATGATGAATGTGTGGTGACTCGGGAAATGTTGATTGACGCTCAGAAGTCAGACCCCTACTTTGACCTCATTATTTCATAAGACCTTAGGCATGGATGAAATGGAAGAAGAGACTTGTTTTTTTATGTGCATTGTGGAATGCTTATGAGGAAGTTCAGACCTCCCGATGTACCGGCAGATGAACCCTGGTACGATGTGAGACAAATTGTGGTACCCGGCTGCTATCGTCCTATGGTGTTACATTTGGCTCATGACCCATATGGAGGCCATTTAGGAGAAAAAAAGACTACAGATAAAGTGACAAGATATTTCTATTGGCCTGGAATTAAGTCTGATATCCCCCAAATATTGCAGATCCTTGTCATATATGCCAGATTGCCGGAAAAACCCAACCAAGTGTTTCCCGCCAGCACCTTTGCACCCCATTCCTGCTGTGTCTGAACCTTTTCTCAAGTCATCATTGACTGTGTTAGTCCTCCCCCCAAAACTAGCAAAGGTAATCGTTTATGTTAACTCATGTGTCGGTCCACACGTTATCCTGAGGCCGTCCCTCTTAGAAGCATAACTACCAGGACAATTATCCCTGTGCTACTCCGAAATTACCCAGTTCGGTCTACCCACAGAATCCAATCTGATCAAGGCAGCAATTTTTACAGCCAATATATTCAAGCAAGTTATGTCTACTCGGGGGATAAAACAACACTTGTCATCTGCATATCACCAGAGAGCCCAAGGTGCCCTAGAGCGATGGCATCAAACCCTGAAATCCATGCTCCACCAAGTACTGCGTTGAGACTGAAAAGGATTGGGATGAGGGTTTGCCACTAGTTCCATATGCTATACGGAGTACCCGACAAGAAAAGCCTTGGATCTCACCAAACGAAATGTTGTTCGGTAGAGATGTACGTGGACCTTTAAAACTATTACAGGAGAGTGGATAGATGAAGAACAGAAGAACTGTTTTGATGTCAAGAAAGTGAGGGAGAGACTAAAACAAGTACACGCCTTTGCTAGGACCAACCTTTGAATGCACAAAATCAAATGAAACTCCACTATGATTTTAAATCTAGGGTGAGGGAGTTTGCGAGGGAGATAAGGTGCTTTTATATTTACCAACCATAAGTATCCTTTACAAGCCAAGTATCAAGGACCATTTTTCAGTGCTACGCAAGGAGGGGTGAACTAAACTATATTATTGCTACACCAGGACGTAGAAAGAAATAAGATTAGTTCATATCAATCTACTGAAAGAATATACTGAGAGGGTACAGGGTGTTACGAGTGAAGTGGTGAAAGTTGTGGTCAATTCAGAAAGTCAAACTAATGAAGTGGTAGAAAATGATTTCAACAATAAAGGTGGATGTTAAACTAAAAAACTCTGATGTATTAAGTTCACTGGATTCAAAGCTAGGTCATTTGAAAACATCTCAACAATTGGGAATTAACTACCCTTTTGCATGAGTTTAATGATATATGTTCTGGGTGTTCCCAAAACCCAAATTCAGTTGTTTGAGCCCTGAATTGTACTAGTTGATGGTGCTGCTCCTGTGAAGCAAGCTCCGTATCGTGTTTCTCCAGAAAAGAGGCAAATTATGAAAGACGAGGTAGAATTTTTTTCTCAGTAACAATTTTGGGTTTAGCCTAGTAAGAGTGAGTGGGCGTCTCCTTGTGTTTTAATACCTAAGCCAGAGGATCAATGAGAAAAGTGTACCGACTATAGACGTTTTAAATGCTTTGACGAAAGGAGATTGTTATCCTCTTCCTAGGGTTGATGATATAATTGATTCTGTGGGCAATGCAGTCTTTATGACAAAAATTGATATGTTTTCGCGGCTACTATCAGTACCTTTATCTAGAGAAGTAAGATAATAAGTGCTTTCATTACTCCAAACGGACTTTATCATACAGAGTTATGCCTTTTGGCCTAAAAAAATGCCCCAAGTACATATCAAAGATTAAACATCTGGAGTAATAGAAGGACTAGAGGAGTAAATGTTATATTGATGATCTTTTATACAGTCAAAAGATTGGAAATCCCATATAGAAAACCCTTCAGGTTCTATTGATAGGATAAGGGCAAGCTTCATTGACTATTAATTTAGTTTAAAAGTGAGTTTGGGCATGCAACAATTCAGTTTCTTGGTCATAAAGTCGGGGTTGTGGAAAAAATTTCTCCTATATCAGCAAAGATTGAGGCATTTGTAATATGTCTGCACCAGAACTCGTAAGGATGTTTCCCAAAGGTTTTTAGGGATGGCCGGCTATTATAGAAAGTTCTGTCCTAACTTGCAGAAGTAGTAAGCTCCTGACTGATTTAGTTAGCCCGAAAAGAACTGAGGTGGGATGAAAGGTGTTTAAAATTCTTTTGATAAAAATTTAAAACTTTGTTAATGGGAGCCCTGTACTGCAAGGACCCAATTTTAGCAAACCTTTTGTACTAAACGTTGATGCTAGTGATATTGCAGTGGAGCAGTCTTGATGCAGGAAGACAAAGACGGTGTTTTACATCCAGTACCTTTTTAGTCAGTAAAAAATTTAAAAAATCATCAAAAGAACTACTCTACCATAGAAAAGGAAGCTTTATCCTTATTGCTGGCTTTGGAGAATTTGATTGTATATTTAGGGGGTACTGGTAGTTAAATAACGGTTACCCGTGATCATAATCCTCTAACGTTTTTGACTAAAATGAAAAACAAAAACCAACGGTAACCAGGTTGGGTTTGATATTGCAGCCCTATAATTTAGAAATCAGACATATCAAAGGCGTGATAACCTATTGCAGGACCCCCTTATCGCGACCACTTTCATAGCTTCTGGTTAGTGGTAAAAACACTAAAAGTTGTGTTTTTTTATTCTTAAGGGGAGGGGTGTTATGGTATGTTATGGTTCCCCCCTTAAAATGTCTATTTTTTATTATTAATGTATGTTTATTATATATGTAATTCTAAGGGTATTAGTTATAAGGATAATTGTTAATGATTAATTATCGATGGGCGTGTCATGATGATGACGTATGGTAGCTGACGGGTCAGGAAAGGTTCGTGAACGCTGAACCCATGGAAAATAGCCAGACTGGTTTTGGACGTCGTGAAGTGAAGACCTCCTTCCTGCGGTAACCCCGCAACCAACACTTGAGTATTGTTCCACCTTTATATATTATGTTATTTTATAGGATTTTTTGTAGAGCTCACACAACTGTACTGTTGTATTTAACTGTGTTACTAAAGTATTCATGCTGGGTAGGCAACTTAAAGTTGCACTCTAGGTTAAGTGGTGGTGGTTATGGTATGGTGGGCTAGTTTATATGTGACTATTTATAACAAAATTAAAAACTTTGTTAAACCTGGATCACTTTTGTGTTTCTGTTTGCCTTGACCCCTAGTTAGTTTGTAATTATGGCATAACACCCAAAGGTTTTGTATGAATCGATCGTGGAAGACTAAATGCGGCACTATAGGGTGTTAAATGCTGGTGATAAGAAATGTTGTGTTGTGTGTTGGTTAGAGGCGGGCCGGGCCGGGGGGGCAGGTGCTTCGCCCCCAAATAAAATGTTGTACTATTATACGGTATTATCATACTACCAGATTATTTAGGACCAGCTGAACATACCATCATCTTCACGAGACATTAGTGCATATCATTAATGTTATAAAAATTGCAGTAAACTATACCTATAATAAGATAATAGAGCAAAATGAAATAGTGTATAAACTTTTTTTTCACCTTTTTTTATTCATCATCTCCTTATTCCTGGGAATTTTTTTTTGCATTAAATTTTCACTCACTGTGTTTTTAACCGGAATCAGTACACCCTTAACGATTATCATGGTGTATGGCACGTCCCCAATGCAAAAAATATATAAGTGGTCAAAACCTGCGTTGAACTTCAAACTTGTGATGAAACTGCTTTTGGCGGGGGAAAGCGGTGCATCCTTGCCATAAGTGCTTGGTGAGGGAGGGAGGGAGGGACAAAATTTCTTGTTTCAGCAAAGAAGTGTTCAAACCTTGCGATTGGTCGAAGCTGCCTAAACAGCGCTCAGATAGGCAACGTGATTGGCTAGTAGGATTCTCGGACCACGCCCACGCCATAGGCTTTGGAGCTGTAAGGCAGGGCAAAAGCGCCTGAAATATCGACTGTACATAGACTTGAGTCGGTGCCTTAGCAGGGCCGTTACAAAAGCGCCTGAAGACGGGTAAGGCGCTCTTTTCGCCTTACCTCTATGGCACTTCTCAGCATCTCCCCCCTGGACTGGATGGACAAGGGCGGTGAACGTCGCGAAAACGCGCTATAAGTCGTCCAGTTCTGAGAGGGGAGAATCTGGTTTATCACCATCTGGAAAGATTTATGAGCAATATTAATTGGTAACATTTAAATGAGGCACTAAATTAATTAAGGTTTGAAGCATTGCCAAGCAACAATTCTTATCAGATAAAATATGTAGTTGTGTTCGATGAGAAACATTTACCAAAGGTTAGGGACGTTGTGTGACAGTAAAATGTGGCTGCTGTATTTTTTTTTCTTGCATGGGTCTCAGTTACATAACTTAACTTTCTTCGAAAATCACATTTTCAATAAATGGCACAAAACCATTACCTAAGAAAAACAGTTTAATATTCCGCAAGTGCAGGGTGGCTCGACATGCCTTATCAGTAAATTTTTCTCTTTTATTTTATGTTCAGTATTTTATGCAGTTGTAATTCACTTGCGGAAAATAATGAAAAATAAACAATTTGGTATTATCTAAGAAAAACACCATACTCACTACGAAGGACACCTATGTGTTATATGAAGTGCCTTCTGCATATACAAAACACTGGTGTACTGTATTGCAATTTCATCGGAAACAACTCGTTCCTGAGGTATGAATTTCTTAAATATATTTTAATTACGCGCCAGCCGCTGGCAGGTTAGGTTAGGTAAGTTCGGGTCTATTAGGCCGTATTTCTTTCGGTCGTGATTCAGTTAGTCTGTCACAACTTTAGGCCGTAAGATGTTTAGGGCGCAGGAACCTTTAGGCCGTGAGATGTTTAAACCGTGAGATGTTTAGGACGTAAGGGTTAGGACGAATACTAAATCTCTATAAGTATGGGCCCAGCTGTCTGATTTTGTTTTCTCATTTCGGATTTTGTTTTCCTGCATTTTTCACGGAAATAAAGCACTGAGTAAAACCACATATTTTAATGTTTTTCTATCACATATTTTGGTGAAAATACATATTAAAAAAAAACTCAAATGGCCAAAATAAAAAAAAAAATCCGATCTCTAATATGACCGTTGTTCCCCCGCGACATTCCGGCCTGGGCCCATACTTATAAAGATTTAGGATTCGTCCTAGGATTCGTCCTAACCTTGCGTCCTAAGGTTCGAGGAAAGTCTAAGACGCGTCCTAAGACGGCGGCTTAGGACGAAGCGCTGAGCGCTACAATTAGCAAGAGTCCAATTTGGATTTCATGAAATATCAACTACTAGAGTCATCAGAAAGGTATAAAAATATAAAAAAACACAAGATTAATATTTCTATGATAATTGCTGAAGACTACAACGAATGAATTCATCTATAAGAATAATTGTACCAGATATGCAACATTTGTTCAAAAGACACAAGCATTGACATTGTCTTCGCTCTATCGACGAGAAAAATAATATTTTTCAGGACAAGACTTTCATCCTTGGCCACTCTTTCAAGCAAGGAAAAATGTCCTATGTCCTGCGAGGGGAATTTTCCATGCCGAGATGATCGGCGAAGAGATACGTCAAGGACTGCCGGTTATAATGGACGAGGACTTCGCGGTCGTTTTCAAAGACACCGACTATTTTTTCCTGGCCTACAATAGGTTCTTTTTCTAATGGAGATAGGGTTATAATGGACGAGAGTTTCGCGGTCGTTTTCAGAGACACCGACTATTTTTTCTTGGCCTACAATAGGTGCTTGGGAAATACTTTGGAGCTCCTCCTTCCGGCTTTGACTGAAATGAACTACCGCACTGTATTGTATGCTTATTGTACTTCACATCTGTAAAGGTTCCAGCGTGCGCTCAGCCTTGGTTAACCCACACGGCCGCTATGAAATATGAGGTGCCTCAAAAAATTCTAAGTCCAGTTAGGTTAGGTTAGGTTAGGAATACTTTGTGGTTAAGGTTAGGTTAGGTTAGGTTAGGTATACTTTGTGGTTAAGGTTAGGTTAGGTTAGGTATACTTTGTGGTTAAGGTTAGGTTAGGTTAGGTATACTTTGTGGTTAAGGTTAGGTATACTTTGTGGTTAAGGTTAGGTTAGGTATACTTTGTGGTTAAGGTTAAGTTAGGTTCGGTTAGGTATACTTTGTGGTTAAGGTTAGGTTAGGTTAGGTATACTTTGTGGTTAAGGTTAGGTTAGGTTAGGTATACTTTGTGGTTAAGGTTAGGTTAGGTTAGGTTAGGTATACTTTGTGGTTAGGTTAGGTTAGGTTAGGTTAGGTATACTTTGTGGTTAAGGTTAGGTTAGGTTAGGTTAGATTTTTACATATAGTGACTTTGATGATTTTTTGGGGAGCCATAAATCACTTATATTTGCTTCCCCCACCCAAAAAACCCGTATTCCCGCCAGTTCCCCAGGCTTGTTGGCTATAGGGGGAAGAAAAAAAAGATAGGGGTGAAGGACTTCTTCCAAAGTTTTACCGTTCCTTGTTCTAATGAAGTTTTATTTTGCGCAAACCCAAAAAAAAAAAAATTAAAAAAATGTATACTTTGTGGTTAAGGTTAGGTTAGGTTTCATTAAAACCTATATGGTTAGGTTAGGTTTCATTAAAAACCCTTACAGTTAGGTTAGGTTTCATTAAAACCTATAAGGTTAGGTTAAGTATATATTTTTTTTTTTTTTTTTTTTTTTTTTTTTTTTTTTTTTTTGCGCAAAATAAAACTATCTCCATTAGAGCAAGCACCTATTGTAGGCCAAGAAAAAATAGTCGGTGTCTCTGTAAACGACCGCGAAACTCTCGCCCATTATTACCGGAGATAGTTTTATTTTGCGCAAGCCCAGTTTAAAAACAAAACAAAAATTATCACCAAATATTATGGTACCATTTCCATTAAAAACACTATCTCCATCAGAAAAAGCACTAAAACTTTGGCCGGGAAAGATTTGTCAGAGTCTTATAGGTTTTAATGAAACCTATAATGTTAGGTTAGATATACTTTATGGTTAAGGTTAGGGGTAAATCTTAAGAACAAAGGCTCCCACCCTCTATCTTCTTCTTATAGCCAACAAGCTTGGGGACATGGTGGGAAACCGGAGTTTTTGGGTGGGGGAGCACACACATAAGGGAAATATGGCCCCCAAAAAAATCCCTAAACTAGGGATATTCCCTAGTTCATGAACTTTATCGCGGAAATATTACCCCGATTAAGTCTATGTACTAGGGAATTTTTCCCTAGTTTATTGATTTTTTTGTGGGAGTCATATTTCCCTTATGAGTGTGCTCCTTTTTGTGGGGGAGCACACATATAAGGGAAATATTTCCCCGATAAAGTCCATGAACTAGGAAAATTTCCCTAGTTTAAGGATATTTTTTTTTGGGGGGGGGCCATATTTCCCTTATGTGTGTGCTCCCCCACCCAAAAACCCAGGTTTCCACCATGTCCCCAAGCTTGTTGGCCATAAGAAGAAGATAGGAGATTGAGCCTCTATTCTAAAGATGACAAACTCTACAGACCTAACCTAGCACCCCTCTTCGAGCCCCTTGTGCTGTGCACTAACCTAACCTAACGTAACCTAACCTAACCTAACCTAACCTGACCTGCCCTAACCTAACCTAAAGGCCGTGTCACACAGACACTTTTTCCGGCATCTTTTGGTATTTTGCTACCAAAAGATGCCCGTAGTGGTGGCAAAAATATGCGCGTTCGTCACACGGCGTTTCGGCTACGAGCATCTTCTACTGGCATCTTCCGGGACCCGCAACCAAACTAAATAATATAACATTATGGATCGCTGAAATTTAATATCGGCCATGTAGACAAAGTAAGGATCGGCACTCATTAAAATATAAACAGATGTCTTAAAGACAGTAAGTATAATACGTAGAGCCAACATTTGTGTCAGCTTAGCGTGGAGACCTTGTTTTTAAGATTTTCCAGGTTAGTTTGGGTTTCATTAAAACCTAAAAGGTTAGGTTTTCATTAAAACCTATAAGACCCTGACTAATTTCTCCCGGCCAAGTTTTAAGTGCTTTTTCTGATGGAGATACAGTGTTTTAATGGAAACGGTACCATAAAATTCGGTGATGATTTTTTTTTTTTTTAACTTTGGGCTTGCGCAAAATAAAACTATCTCCATTAGAAAATGCACCTATTGAAGACCAGGAAAAAATAGTCGGTGTCTGAAAACGACCGCAAAGTCATCGTCCATTATTACCAAATTGCTGAGTTAGGTTAGGTTAGATTTAGGTTATGTTAAGGTTTGGTTTAGGTTATGTTAAGCTTAGGGTAGATTTGGATTAGGTTATGTGAGTTATTTAGGTTAAAAAAAAACAATTTGATGGGTGCGCGATTGTCCGGGTGGTTGGCCACCCGCCAACACACCGCCAACTCCTGCGGAATATTTACCGTTTGGTTTAGGTCATCCTCGAGCCTGACAATTCTAACCTGTTTCATAGTGTAGATTTCTTCATTCTGGGTCTTTTAAACCCAATTTCCTTCCCATGGCGCAATTGAATAATAATGCTGATACATATACTACCTAGAATCTAGTTCTTTCAACCAAAAACTGTTAAGTTAGGTTAGAGGTGGGGTTTGGTATATTAACAGATGATATCAAGAAACAAATAAGAAAATTATCAAGACTAACGGCAGTGGGAAAGAGAAATAGAGTTATATGGATATTGTTCCATGGCTTAATAAATCACGACTTATTCAATTTTTAATTTTTTTATTTATAGCGAGCCTACTCTAAATCGCTTTTATTCTCAACATGATACCATTCTTCATCAACAGTTTGGTGGGGATGCACTTCAATCTGTATCACGATACATGATATCAAGGCAGAGGAACATGACTACCTCAAAGAGTGAATATAACACACTCGTGACTTGTCATGCACTGATGGCCGTATTTTTTAGTGTTGCTTTATATTACATCTCCCACTAGTCTGTCACATATATAATCCCTTCTCGGTCCAAGCGGTATCGCTTGATTAGTTATGTATCAACAAGTTCGTTCAGTAGGACATCTATCCTATCACGAAAAGTTCTCAGGAGTGGGTGGAGCACTCCATGTTTACGTCCTTAGGACGAGTCTTAGCCGCCGCCCTGCTCGCTAGGACACCTCACACCCTGTCCTAGCCAAACCTCGAAATTAGGACGAGTCTTAGCGATTTAGGATGCGCTCGAAATGATTTAGGACGCCGGCCGCCATATTTAAGACTCGAGCGAGTCTAAGACGAATCCTAAATCTTTATAAGTATGGGCCCTGGCACTCAGTAGCTCCTGACTATTAAATGTCCATCCCTAACAATGTGCATAACAGTGGATTGTGCCGCCCATGAAATTGATGTGCCATCGAAAAGATCAACTTTCATCATAGATTTTATTTGGTAATACATGCAACAACAAACACAGGAGGCCGCGAGAGGGAAAACCAGGCAAGCGCCACAGATAGAACACGGAGAAAAACGCTGTTAAAGTTTTTGTACTTTCAAAATGCCCTATCTTTTCAACCAAAGAAGATATTCTGTTTTTTTTTTCTTTATAGTAGAGCTTAGAACATCTACGTGTAGGTTAGAATACGTAGAGATGGATAATCAATGGCATTTTGAAAGAAAAATAACAATAACAGCGTTTTTCTGCACTTGTCAGACAACTATCGCCCGCAGCCTATTAATACTTCTCTCCACAACGTGTCATTGTGAGCCAACCTTAACACGTATTGACTCAAACATTTGTTAGGAGGTAGTTAAAGGCATGTACTTTCCCGCAGAACATCATAACAAACAGTCACTGTAATCCTCGGAGCGTAGACTAGCGTGACTTGAGTAGCCAGAGACAGTCACCTGCTGCTGTGAGGCACTCGCCTGGTTGTTCCTCTCACTCTGGGCATCACACACAGGCAGCTGACAATAAGTGCGCGTTTTAACATGATTACTGTGGTAACATCGACTTCACTTCTGTGTGAAAACCGGACCTGGTGTTGGTTTCCAAGGATCAGGGCTTGGGTGAAGAGACTGCAAAACTATAACGGTTTACTGACTGGTTATTTAGCCCAGAGGGACATAATGGCCATGCTAGGGAGTAGTAGGCCATCAGTGGCATGCTCTAC
>JACEEZ010023121.1:0-12966 GCA_016584305.1 Chionoecetes opilio
GACACCCTTCCCACACAGACCCCCTGCACACCACACGCCTTTCACCACAACCCGCCTCCTCCCCACACACGCTTCCTTCCCACACACACGCCTGCACACACGTCTGCACACCGACACCCTTCTTACACACACGCCTGCACACACGCCTCCTTCCCACACACACGCCTGCACACACGCCCCCCACACACGTGTGTGTTGTGTGTGTATGTGTGTGTGTGTGCAGGAAGGGTGTTGGTGCGCAGGCGTGTGTGCAGGCGTGTGTGTGGGAAGAGTGTCGGTCACAGCGACAGATTCACTGTCTGACACCGAAGTACAATCGGTCATCATAACATTTGCCGACAGGTGTCAGACAGAGTGTCTGCGGGCGTCCCTGTTCTGACGTCATCAATAACAGTCGTAGCCCTGTTGGAGGGAAGATTTTTTTTTTCGCGCGCTTTATTACAAAAGTCGTGTTTTTTACGGAAATAAGGCCTGGAAAATCAATTATTTTGGTGGATTAGGTGTTTTGAATGTACATTCAACATAATTAGGCAAAAAAAAAATGGGTCTGGACAATTACTTTAAGGTAAATGGATTAGTGAAAATAAATAAAAATTTTGAGTTAGGAAGGTGTAACTTAAGTAGATCATTGAGTTTTTTGCGAATGGTGTAACTGAGATGGCCGTAAAATGGAAGTTTAATATAATGTGTGACATGACATATGACATGACAAATGGAGCAAAACAGTGTTTACAAATGGCAAATGAACAATACCAAGTTGTATTATCTAGTTGCCCATGATTAACTGGTAAAATTTAATATGAAACTAAGTTTTATCGAATGTATGTATTTGATGTAAGTAAAGTTTCACTAGGAGGGTGGGTTACATTGGTAACAATTAGTGTATGATAATCATATATGTATGTCAATTGTTTGACTGCATTAGATGGGGGAATAATAGACGATGATTTTGATATGTTAAACTGACCAGTATGTTGTATATTAGTGAAGTTATTGTCATTTATGTTGAAAGTTGTCGGCGAAACCGAAGTAATTTTTCCGCCTTTTTTTAGGTTTTTGCCGTTCCATGACTAAACTTGTACCAATTACTGCATTAATTGTTCTTATTACAATAAGCCATGTTATTCTTGTCCCATGGGCACAAATTGAATTTGTAGCTACATTATTTGTGATTTTATGGACATTTTGGTAATTTCGAGAGAGTCAAATATTTCGCGATCGACGAAATCCAAGATGGCCGCCATACGAACCCTATGGGACATTAGTTGACAGTTTTAACATTGATTTTTGTTTTCTAGGCATATTTGTGCATCTAAAAAAGTAGGTCTCATTAGATTGTCCAAGGGGTGCACGTGGGGTCCACTGGACTACTAGACTATTTCCTCAAAATGCAGTGACAGCATCATTGGGCATTGCAAGCGGAAACAATTTGTCGCACAATGGGACCTGATCTTTCACGCGATGATGGGTGTGAACTACTTGCTTCGTGAAATTACAGGTGTTCATGAACACACGTCAGAAGCCTATGTACATCATGAATCATCCCAATCCTACATGGACAAGAGCGAAGAAAATATCCAGAACTGTGTCCGCTTTATTAAGGAAAGAGTGTCTTCTTTCTCACCTGATTGCCCAAAGAAGCTTCACAACTTTGTCACCAAAGAAGTCATGCACTGAAGACGTAATAATGGATATGCTGAATACATCAGACATTGGGAAAGAGGCTTATGAGCATTTTCATTATGAGCGCTTCATCACGAGGAATGTACGACTAGACAATCCGATCAGCCATCGCAATATCCGGACAATGATCAGCATAAGGAACACCAAACGATGCCGATTGTAAAGCAAACTGTGAGGCAGGTCAATATCACAGACAAGTCTATAAACATTGCTCGACACAAACTCATTACCACGATGTGACCTCCTCAAGTATGATGTTGTACCTAGTCCCATGATATTTGACGCCGACGGCTACATGACCATCCAGAGAAAAGTCTGCTCATACGTGAGTTTGAGCTTGTCCTGACTGATGCTGATGAGCATTATAAGCATAGAGATGATTCTGCATTTAAATTAATTATCGACGTCATGGCCCTGGTACGCCGCCTACCACTTCATGGGCTGAAGACATTCGGTTGACCTGTTCACACTCATGCAAAAGTTCTTAGCGATCTACTACGAACACGGCCGCTGTGACTATGTCTTTGACATCTATACTGGGAGAACCTTCCATAAAAGGCCAAGAACATAAGAGAAGGAGTACTGCACCTTCGATTGTGTTAACTGAAATCACCCATGAGTCTCTACTCCCACAGATGGCTAACTTCTGGCTATCACAACAGAACAAGATGATGCTGGAACAGCTTATTTACAAACATGTCTATGGTCTTGCCAAGGACTTACCGCACCCTACTATCGTGAGTCAGCTATCAATGCAGGGCGACGACTGGCCAATGGCCACGTATTTCCTTGTATAAAGACAACAGAACAGTACTTCCTGAATTGGTACTCACAGATACACGAGGCAGACTTGCGGCAAGTTCTCCATGCCTTCGACTGTGCTAATGCAGGCTACAAAACCTGTGTAGTTTTGTCTAACGACACTGACGTTGTTGTGGCCCTACTATACCACTGTCTTACCCTGAAAGAAGCAGGACTAAGCGAACTCTGGATGCGAGCTGGACGCGGCAAAACTGTGCGATATATCCCACTGCACATTCTGCTCGAACATCAAGGTCAAGACATTTGCAATGTCCTTCCTGCCTTGCACCGCTTGACTGGATGTGATGCAACAAGCAAAGGAGGCACCAAGAAAGCTGCTCCAAAGCCCATCCCACCCAATTGTTTATACATTTTGGTAGATAAATGACAATTACACCACAGACCAAGGCTGACGCTGAATAAAATCCTCGTGCTGGTGTTAAGTGAGACTAGCCAATTTTCGTCCTTCACAGAGCTTCGTGCCCAAATATATCATCATCATATAGGCCTCAACACATCAAAATTTGCCTCCAACGTCAGAGGTTTGCTTCCACACATAATGCGAGCCTGGTTCTGTGCATACTCGATTATCCACCTCTTCCAACGCAGCATAATAGATCCACTACATTTTGGGTATCAGCTAGAGAACGACCGCCTTGTTCCAGTCACAGGGTGAAAAACTCTGAATAAGCGGGGACATGAATAAGCGGTTATGACCTGTAATTGTGGCAAGTGTCCACGAGCCACATGTTCATGCCGCATGGAAGAGGTGGGCTGCACCCCTTCTGCAAGTGCATGAGTTGCAAGATGATGCCTGCACCAATCCATATAATTAGATCTGATATGGTGGAAGTTAACACAAATTCATTGTGATGTGGGTGGTTAAACTTAATACATTTGTGTGATATGGCAGTTGTCTAACAGTAAAACTTGTATCCTTTTTAAACAAAAAAAGTATCCTCTAAAATAATAAAATGACCGAAGAGTATGAGGATTACACATTTCGGACATGATTTGGTTTCGCCGGAAGAGCTTTGGAGCTGCTATCATGTAAACCAGCTTTCAAATCGACTAAATATTGCTTTTAACGTGTTTCCCAGCCCTAAAAACCTTTATTAATTTTTGTTTGTGTCAGAATCGATCAAGAAATGGCCATAATATGACGGTATGGTTTCGCGCCCGACGGGCAATTTTTTGGGGCCACTGGGCAAAATCTATAGGAATTTCGATCGTGAACCCAAATTTGTTTTTAACCCTGCGTTAGGCCCCCGGGGTGTCTTGGCACTCCAAATTTATGTAAATGCTCATAGTTCCTAGCTGACAGCTTGATTAATTATTATCTTCGTCCCAGTACTCTCCTGACTCGTGAGGGGAGGGAGCACGTGGTTGTGGCGCAGTCGTGGCTGAGCTGTAGTGGGAGATAGATGTCACTATTTCCTGCCTGGGGTGTCCAAACATCCCACCAGACTAACGAAGTTATACATACACGAATTATAAAAAAAAATATTTTCGACTTAATTAAAAAAATATTATGGAAATGCAATTCTCTAGATTAATATGTAATATTAAATGTTGTACTCATGAGCAGCATCCACTATGATGACAAAATAGACCAGCTACTGGTGATTTCCAAGAAGCCTGAAATCATCACATTCTACAATTCAACCAAAGGAGGGGTTGATATGGGCGACATAATGTATATGTATGACTTGTCCGGAACAGCCCTCGTTGGCCCCTAACTGTGTTCTTTGCTCTCCTGAACATCTCCACTGTAAAACCCTTGTCCTATATGCTCACAACACACAGAATTAGCTGAAGCGCCGCAAATTCATCAAGAATGTATGTCTGGTGCTTGTAGAGGATAGTCTGAAGAGGAGACTCCATAACAGTATAACATGCACCTACAAAAAAATCTCAGAGCAGGAATTGAAAGACTGTTGCCCGCAGCTGTTGGATCTTCAACAACCGCCCAGCCACAGTCACACAAGGTACAAAGAGATGTGCACTTTGTGCCAGGTCAAAAGATCGAAAGTGAAAACAGTATTGTATACTTGGGGTAAACATGTTTGCAGAGATCACAGTAAGGTGAATGTGTGTTGCACAGATTGCCAAAATACACTATCAGGTAGTGAAACAGAGTGATCGGGAATATTTATGATATTTGGCAAAACCCTTTTTTCTCATTCATGGCTTTGTAATGAGCTCACATAGATTTTTCTAGCCATTTCATTTTCGTTGGAACATTTTGTGGATATTTTTGATGAGTAAAACAATTATCTAGTATTGTATTGGTGTGCTGTACCTAAAATATACAATTATGTTTATGTAACAAATTTAGTTTATTTCATTTCAATGAATAATTATATCTTTATTTTAGTTTTTTATTTAGATCAAATTGTGACAAAAAGTGTTTTATATTATTTTTTCACATGGTTATCATCATCCTAGTAAAAAAAACCATAAAATGGACTATCATATGAGTGTTTTCGAAAATTTTTGATTTGAATCCATATGTTGCATTTTTTTCTGAAATTTTAATTTTTTGTACTGTATTATTTATCTATAATAATATAAACGAAAGTGTGTCTGTCTGTCTTGTGTGTGGGGTGTGTGTGTGGTGTGTGTGGTGTGTGTTGTGTGTGTGTTATATAGGTTCCGCCCCCCGGGCGCAATCAAACCCCATATGGCACATTTTGGAACCAGGTTGACCAGGGGAAGGTTTTAAGCCCCCTTATGAGATGATTCGATCACATTTTTCTTCTTTTTTTTTAGCAGCCTATTTTGCGATAATTGTGAAAAAAAAGTGGGGTTTCGAGAATTAAGGAAACCTTGATGTAGGGTGATGGGTAATGGGTGAGTGAATGGGTGGGGGATGGGTAATGGGGTGTGGGTGATGGGTGGTGAATGGGTGGGGGGTGATGGGTGATGGGTGAGGGAATAGGTGGGGGGTGATGGGTAATGGTAAATATAAGCGAAAGTGGTCTGTCTGTGTGTGTGTGTGTGTGTGTGTGTTGTCTGGTATAGGTTCCGCCCCCCCTGGCGCAATCACCTCATATGGCACATTTTTGGAACCGGGTTGACCAGGGAAAGGTTTTTAAGCCCAATTATGAGATGATCCGATAATTTTTTTTTTTTTTTTAGCAGCCTATTAGCGAGAATTGTGAAAAAAAGTGGGTTGCGAGAATTGAGGAAACCTTGATGTAGGGTGATGGGTAATGGGTGAGTGAATGGGTGGGGTGATGGGTAATGGGTGTGGGTGATGGGTGAGTGAATGGGTGGGGGGTGATGGGTTGGGGTGATGGGTGATGGGTGAGGGAATAGGTGGGGGGTGATGGGTAATGGGTGAGTGAATGGGTGTGTGGTGATGGGTAATGGGTGAGTGAATGGGTGGAGGGTGATGGGTAATGGGTGAGTGAATGGTGGGGGGTGTGGGTAATGGTGAGTGACTGGGTGGGGGAACTACATACATTTCTACATCCATGGATTTCAGGAAAGGTTAAAGGGGCTATCTGCGAGTCTGTTTGGTGGTCCGAGGCCCACCAAACACAGGGTGGGTGGGCCGAAGGCCCACCACCAATAGCCTCCCCCCCGCAGAGCTAGCCAAAAAGTCCGCCCGGAGGGCGGCTTTGCGGCTAGTAATAATAACCCCCAACTACAAGACATTCAATCAATCTGTCCATCAGTAACTGCAGAGATATCCTGAAGCAACAGTATGAATATATTTACAAAATAGTAACACAATATATATATTTGTATTGGTGTGTTAAAACACCCCACCAGACAAAGCATGTTTGAATAACCCAGCAGACTAACGCGGGGTTAAGCCTAGGACCTATACTACCATATAAAAAGGGGTTTTCCCTTATACATATATATGCATACAACTCAGGCCCAGCCCCAATAGTATATTGTACATGAAGAAGTTTGTGATATGGCATGTACTTGCATCCTTTATGGGTGCAGCAAGAAAGCTGTGCCTTTCCAGAGAGCTTATCACCCGTTCCCGACTTATACGGCCACGATATATGTGTGGAGACGTGTGTGTGCCAGGGGAGAGACAGGCTGTGTGAAGCAGATTTTTCCCCTCACGTGGCGTCATCAGCAAGTTTTCGCGCCACGGCTGGAACGGGAAGTTGTTTTTTCCCGCGCTTTTTACAAAAGTCATGTTTTTAGGGAAATAAGGTGTGGTAATGAACTATTTTTTGTGGATTAGGTATTTTGAATGAACATTCAACATAATTATGCAAAGAAAAAATGGGTCTGGACGATCAGTTTAATGCAGAGCGAAAAGTATAGTTTGGTGTGGAGAAAACAATGATCTGCGCTGCAGCCGATACAAAACTTCTTGTTGATGAGCAAGATTTCAATGCACCTTACGACCCTTCAGCCAACTCCTGGACGGCAACATGGAAATGGTCAGAAAGGGGCGGAACCCGGCGTCCTGCAGTACATAACGGAAATGCATGTTGTGCCTCTCGGAATCAGGGCAGCTTGTGAAGAAAAACTGGAAAAGTGGATCAGCGATGGATGGCTGGTGCCGTATCACGAGGGCAAATACGGTCCAGCTAAAGGACTTATCCCCCTGACATGGGAAAGATCAGACCTGTGTTAAATTTCAGGAAACTCAACACCCACATAGACATGTTCACGTGGAAGCAAGCAAACAGGAAGCAAGGGGTGAACGTGTCTGTGATTGACCTGAAAAAAAACTACCTACATATCCACGTCCACCATTCCCTTTGGCCGTATTAGACGGTTATACATAAAGGCCACATATGATGTCTCACCCGTCTTGGATTTGACTTAAATGTAGCGCTATTGATTATGAAAGCTGTACTTGACACTGTGCTTTCGCAGGACCCCAGCATGGAGCAGGGGACTTCGGCTTATATAAATGACATCCTGGTGAACAAAGATATCGTCGCAACCAACCGTGTGGCCGAACACTTAGAACGATATGGACTGATAGCCAAAGCCCATAAGCGTGTCGCTGACGTGGCAATACCGTTGGGGTTAAGAGTCTGGGGGAGCACGGGAAACTATTATCGGCACGTGATAATGAGCCGGGTAGTCTGCCAAGCCAGCAGCCGCGGATATCAGTTGTTGATCTACCAGCTTACTCTGGTAAATTGGTCGGCCATTTTCCAGTGTGCAGTTGGCTATGGGTGGCAGCAGCTTACGTCAAGAGAAGAGATAACCTCATCACACAGGATTGGGATGATTTCATCGGCGGTGATGAGTTGAGAGTGCTCCTAAAGGAAATTATGGATGAAGTGAAGAAGAACGACGTGTTCGAGGGAGGTAGGATGTTCAAGGTGAGTTTGGGTGGACGCTAGCTCCTTGGCCCTAAGCATTGGAGTGGAGATCGGTTGATTTATCATCGAGGATGCCAGTTGGCTGCGTACAGACCCCACCAATCACATCAATATGGCATAAATCGACGCCGTCATCAGGGACTCAACCTTGTTCTTGTTTCGGGGATGAAGAATTTGGAGTTATGACAGATTTATGCTACAGTCTGTCGTTGCCTTAGCGACGGCCTCACTGGAAAAGCCAGGCTAGAAACTAAAGCTGCTAGTGAAACGTTTATCCGCAGGCAATTGGGATCGTCATGTCACTGGTGATGGTGTGTAATTTGCAGATGAAGATTACACTAGTGCAGTATGTGGACAACAAGACAGGGGGCGCACTCAAAGACGCTTACCTCCATGGTTGTTAGCTTAACAACTGTCATCAGCTGTTTTGGCATTCACAGAGGAGATTGATGACGTCAGAGTTGTTGTTCACAAGGCAACTGCCTATAGATGGTTTTAAAGGGAAACTACGTACATGAAAATCCTCATAAATTGAGTATATATGATGTTTTCTGACTCAAGAACTGAACAGGGCAAGTATGCAAACGAAATTAGGCCATATAACAATCCCAGGCGCTTGTGGTGATTTTGTTCTGTGGAGATGTGCCAAGAGTGGTGAGCGTGGCATCTCTACCCGAGTATCGATGCCAGATACCACCACGCATGGCTCCGGCAGATTGCAGGTATAGTGGTGAGCCCTTTCCTTAATTAAAACCCAAGCCCTTGTCCATCCAGCAGTGAATGGGTACCGGGTGTTAGCCGGGGGTTTGTGACCCGCCTCCGGGGTGGTGGCTTCGGCCAATACTAGGAGAAGGAGAGCTACGAAACGATATACTACCGAAAGAGATCACAAGAAGAAGAAGACCGGCCTATTACTCGGAAAGAATAATGAATATCTAGAATACAAGGAAGTACAAGACACCGGTGTGTTACCCGCGTGTATGTGGAGGTGGAAACAAGTGTTGAAGCGACGGAGGTGACACAGGGGATGAAGGAATGATGGAATAAGCTAGATAATATAAATAAGTAGCTACAACACATCGGCCGCGTATATACGTAGAAGGAACAAGTGTTGGAGGTTATAAGCGAAGGAGGTGGTACAGGGAATTGTGGAATGAAGGAATAATGGAATAACCAAATTTTTGAGAAGGACGACGAAGCTGAAAGTTCATGCGGAATGATATTGGTGGTAGATGAAAATAACCTTGAAAATGCAGGCCGCGGCTGCCTTGTGATTGGCTGACACGTTGTTTTGACAATTGTGATTCGCTGGCGAGGCTGTGACGTCATTGTCGTCACTCAGCCACTCAGCTTTGAACAACCATGTACCGCCACTGCCATGGCTCGTCTGTGAATACCCGTTAACACCGGGGGTAGAAATAGAGGGGTGTTGTTAAGCTAACACTAGTGGTCTTTAACTCTCTCTGAATCCCTGCCAGATGCTTTGACACATGTGCCGAAGCAATGGCTTAAGATGTCCTCAGGCGGCTCTTTACCACTGTCACCCGTGTGTACAGCAGCTGCCGAGTCGACAGTTAAGCAGTTGGTGACTGTTGTCCATCACTCCCGCGGCCATCCAAGCATAAGACGGATACATTATCTTGTGAAAGGAGTCAATCCGGCAGTCTCAACGCAACAGGTTCGTGATGTAGTTTATTCCTGCCATGTGTGCCAGTCCATTGACCCGACACCTTTGAGGTGGCGCAAAGGTAACCTGGAAGTAAAGGACATCTGAAAGAGAGTAGGTATGGATATCACACACTGCAATGGGCGACCAACCTTACACTCATCGACTGCGGGCCGTCACGTTACACAATATTGCGCCCGATAAGGCTGCAAATCATTGAATGCGTTGTCGATCAACTAGAGGCAGTGTTTCACGAACCCGGGGCGCCAGAGGAAATGTTGTCAGACAACGACGGCGCCTTCTGCAGCACAATGTTCAATGAGTGTGTCATGCAGTGGGATGTGCGAATCAGATTCCGTGGCGCACACGTAGCATCAGGAAACGGGATCGTGGAGAGCTACCACCGAATGGTGAAAATTATTGCAGCAAGGAAAGGTGCTCGATAGCAGAAGCTGTGTATTTGTATAACTGACTCCTCGAGACGACCATTGCCCTGGACAGCCCCAGCAAACAGGATATACAATTATTCTATGAGAGTTCAAGGAGAAGAACCCTGTAATTAGGATAATGCTGGGAGTGAGATGAGCAGCCCTTACCGTATAGGTGATGAAGTTTGGGTGAAGCCGCCTGGCATCCGCTACAATGGACAGTACATGAGGGGTGTCGTGACGGAAGTAGTGTCAGATCAAGTTGTTGAGGTCAACAATGTTCCCCGACACATCATAAATCTACGGAAGCGCTTTTCATCACATGGTTCGAAGATCAAAAGGACGTGGCCGATGATGATGATGAAGATGGAGCTGCTTAAATTTTCCGACACAGAAGCCCCAAGAACGAAAGTAGCACGTGAAGGGACGTCGATGAGATGATGCTGACAGTCCACAATTGAGACGCTCGCCTGGGATAAAGAATCCGCCACGGGACTGCCCCTAGTGAGAATAGGATATCCTGGGAGAGTGTAGTGTGTGGTTGTGTGAAAACAGATACACCAGTTGAATGAGTGTAGGTACTGGACAAATAGAAACAAACAATGATTGCATTGGTATTTTCCTGTATGTGTATGTGTGTGTGTGTGTGCGTGTGTGTGTGTGTGTGTGTGTGTGTGTGTGTGTGTATGTGTGTTTTGTGTGTGTGTGTGTGTGTGTGTGTGTGTGTGTTTGTGTGTGAGTTTATTTAACCAGATACGAGGTAACAACGTATTTTTGGCGACAGCTGGGGCCGGCAGATTACTCCTGACGTCGCACACGCCATACACTCTATCCTGCCGCCTACATTTCCGCCTTGTAAGGTCACGCTGGTGCTGGTGTCGTGAACGGCACTGAGAACGTGGTGTGGGACCCGTTAGTGCGCTACAATCGGTTGGTGGATGAGAAGATGCGCTGTTGAAGGCGTGACAGACTATCAAGAATAGCTGTAGTGCGGGCCTTTAAAGCTACGTTCGTTGTGACTGTGTTTGACTTTCTCTGCACTGTAAATAAACTGATCACGGGGAAAGTTTCTCTTAATTCGTTCCGCTACATACCTTATCTGGCCGCAAGGTCCATGTGACACGGGTGCCTTCCGTTCCCTATTCCTTGCTACAATGAAGGAAAGGGACCATCCAGGTGAGCAACCTTCCAACACCAAACTCATTTGCTGCCAACGGAGGCAACATCCCAATCTATGGTACCCGAACCATCCCTATTTAAGCTGCTGTGCACAGTTTTTTAATAGAAGATCATTATAACTGACGTCAAGTGGGAGCGGACCTCCTGGTCATCATGGGTTACTTGTCGACGTTGCCAATCGTAAACGGATGTAGCTATTTTCTGGACAGCACCTCTTGGTTCTAACCAAACACTGCACCAACATTTGCTCCGTGAGAACCGATGCCCCCTACGATTTCCTCTACCAAGAGATCCCTGAAATCAATCCGACCAGAGCTCCATCAGCAGCCTGGTCAACCAGCTAAATATGTCATTTTCCAATACATTAAGACGACAGGCCATCCTGTACACTCCAAATTTAAACATTTATCTCCTGAAAAGCTTCAAGCAGCAAAACGAGCTTTTGCTGACATCTATAATAATATAAGCGAAAGTGTGTGTGTGTGTGTCTGTCTGTGTGTGTGTTGTCTGTCTGTCTGTCTGTCTGTCTGTCTGTCCGCGATAGGTGCCGCCCCCTGTGGCGGAATCCCATCATATGTCACAGTTTTGGAATCAGGTTGACCAGGGGAAGATTTTAAGCCCACTTATAGGATGATCCGATCACGTTTTTTTTTTTTTTAGCAGCCTATTAGCGAGAACTGAAGAAAAAAGTGGGTTGCGAGAATTGAGGAAACCTTGATGTAGCGTGATGGGTAATAGGTGAGTGAATGGGTGGGGTGATAGGTAATGGGTGTGGGTGATGGGTGAGTGAATGGGTGGGGGGTGATGGGTGAGGGAATAGGTGGGGGGTGATGGGTAATGGGTGAGTGAATGGGTGTGTGGTGATGGGTAATGGGTGAGTGAATGGGTGTGGTGGTGATGGGTAATGGGTGAGTGAATGGTGGGGGTGATGGGTAATGGTGTGGGGTGATGGGTGAGTGAATGGGTGGGGGGTGATGGGTGATGGGTGAGGGAATAGGGGGGGTGATGGGTAATGGGTGAGTGAATGGGTGTGTGGTGATGGGTAATGGGTGAGTGAATGGGTGGTGGTGATGGGTAATGGGTGAGTGAATGGGTGGGGGGTGATGGGTAATGGGTGAGTGAATGGGTGGGGGGAATACATACATTTCAGGAAAGTTAGAAGGGGCTATCTGGAGAGTCTGGTGTTTGGTGGGCGAGGTGGTGGGTTATGGGTTTATCTGGAGAGTCTGTGTTTGGGGGCCATCAGCCCACCAAACACAGGTGTGGGCCGAAGGCCCACCAATAGCCCTCCGCAGGAGCTAGCCAAAAGTCCGCCCGGAGGGCGGCTTTGCTTTCAGGAAAGTTAGAAGGGGCTATGATGTGAATGGGTTGGCGTTAATACATACATTTTACATCCATGATTTCAGGAAAGTTAGAAGGGGCTATCTGGAAAGTCTGTGTTTGGTGGGCCGAAGGCCCACCAAATACAGGTAGTGGGCCGAAGGCCCACCAATAGCCCTCCGCAGGAGCTAGCCAAAAAGACCGCCCGGAGGGCGGCTTTGCGGCTAGTGGAACATATAGGTATCTGCCAGAAGACCGATGGAGCTCTTCAATATGCTTCTTTTCTTGGCTTGGGTAATCTATATAATATAAGCGAAAGTGTGTGTGTGTGTGTGGTGTGTGTGTGTGTGTGTGTGTGTGTGTCTGTCTGTCTGTCTGTCTGTCTGTCCGCGATAGGTGCCGCCCCCTGTGGCGGAATCCCATCATATGTCACAGTTTTGGAATCAGGTTGACCAGGGGAAGGTTTTAAGCTACTTATAGATGATCCGATCACTTTTTTTTTTCTTTTTTTTAGCAGCCTATTAGCGAGAACTGTGAAGAAAAAAAAGTGGGTTGCGAGAATGAGGAAACCTTG